>CM021103.1:457541471-457852081 GCA_007115665.2 Sequoiadendron giganteum | reverse complement strand
GATCTTTCCTCTACTAGAGAAAACAATGAGAGCCACCTCAACATTATATAACATAGAAATTTCACAGGCTTTCTTCATTGCAATGAACTCAGACACAAGATCGTTGAACACAAGTCATCCAAGCTTCTTGGTTCATTTTCAGTTCAGTTGTGCAGGATAGTTCATAAGGATGGAAATCAACATAGGGGATCAAGTCTACCAAGATTATGGGACCATTATCCAATCATCAAACAAACAAGATCAAATCACTTAAATGAAATATAACTCCTATAACAAGTCAATGAAAGAATATAATAGAAAGGTATAAATCCAAATTCCACAACCTTTGCCAACATCTTTCCTTCTTGTGCCAAAATGGGGGCTTTGGAATAGAGTATAAAAATCTATCAAAGCATAAATAATAGAGGAATTTTATTAGATGTTGTAGTTGCAACTGCCCTAGTAGACATGCATGCAAAATATGGAAGCATAGACAAGGCATGTGAACTGTTTGACAAAATTCCTGAAAGAGACACCATCTCATGGAATACGATGATTGCAGGATATGCACAAAATGGATTTGTTGAAAAGGCTTTAAAAACTTTCAAGCAAATGCAATTAGTAGGTGTGAAGCCAAATTCCACAACCTATGCCAGCATCCTCCCTGCCTGTGCCAAAATGGGAGCTTTGGAGCAGGGTATGAACATCCATCAGAGCATAATAGATGGGGGATTTTTATTAGATATTATGGTTGGAAATTCTCTGTTAGACATGTATGCAAAATGTGGAAACGTACACAAGGCATGTGAAATCTTTGATGGAATTCCTCAAAGAGATGTCATCTCATGGAATGCAATAATTGCAAGATATGCACACAATGGATTTTGCAAGGATGCTATCAAATATTTGAATTAATGAAGCACTCTGAAACATATGATATGGTTTAACAGTAAATTTACCTGATTTCAGAGAAAGACACAAATTCAGGCAGTTCTTACATAGCTCCTGTGATACAATTGATAAAATATGATTGACCTTGACAAACTTACTTTCTACCTTCAAAACCTTATACTTAATTTGCAACATTCAAAACCTAAAATAGATCCAGAAAAAAATCACATGAAACGATGAAAGAAACAATAAAGAATCCCTCTACACAGAAAAAGCATATCCAGATAATTTTCTTCAAAGACCCCAATAAGGCATTTGAATAATCTATGGGATATTTCATTTTTGAAATTTAGGCTTCCCAAAGTCCTTTTCAGTTCTCAGTTTGATTTTGAGCTGGTCTTCAATTTCTATTTTGAGAATTGAGTCAAGCTCAGAGCTCAAAATCTATGCCATGCTCATCATGGCATCTTAGTAAAGAGTTTGGATGTGTGGCTATTCTCTTAAAGGGGAGTGTGCACCAATTTGCAGAGGCTATAAGAACAATAAAATACCAATAGTCTCACTTTTGTATCTCATGCATATTGTGTCCAAGTTATAAATTTACATTGCTAACATGGTATAAGGATGAATGAAAACTTAGACCAGACCATGCTTTTGAAAAGTAAGTGAAGGGAATATGTTTGAGCCCTTTGTCTACCCAACAAAAAGGGAGCCTTTTTGAAGTTAAGTAAGAAATATCTTTAAATATTAACCTTATTTCAATTATATGGGACATGATCTAGAGGCAAGGTGTAATTGCCAGAATGATGACTCATACCCGACCTGTTGAGCATATTGTCCATACAAACATGGCTGTGTCAATGCTAGAAAGACCTGTTCAAGCTTAGGTGAAAATCCTTGGCACAATGGGTGGAATACAAACCTCTAAGGCATGACCTATAAGTCTACAAGATCACTGCATTTCATCACTTTTGAATATGGGCAACTTGTTTAATATTTTCCATTTTAATTGACACCCTTCTAGTTTTGTTTCTCAATACCTCATCCTGGCTAGGTTATTTTTAGTAGTTCATTTTTGCACTCCCAATTAGTTAATTTAACTAGCTGTAATTTAAGTGTCATTGACATACTTTGTTCATTTGTGGACATTAATATAATTTATATGTTCCTCTGTTAGTTTTCAAGGAAAAAAACATGGTAAGCATTCAATAAATGATCTTAGCACCCTCATTAGATTTTGATGGAGGAGATCTGTTAAAGCAGTAATGATGATAAGAAGGTAATCAAAAGCTTTACCTATCTAGCTTGATAAATAATAGACTTATAATAAGGAATATCTAAGAACCTACATCTAAACATCTCATTATCTATATCAATATGTAATCTCAATTAATAGAGCTATAGAGTACATCATAATATCACAATATCTATAAATAGAAATTGTTATCCTTCTGAAGGCGGATGGATAGCTTATAGTTTAACAGATACAACTACTAAAAAACCTAAATATATTTAAAACACTAGCTCCTAATTGAGCGGAAATCATGTAAATAAACTGTACTTATTTTACAAGTGCTCAAATAGAACATTCAATAGTTAATCAAAGGGGAAAATTACTTCTTCCATGAATATTTTATCACAAATACACACCTTTCCACAATCCTGAAACTACTACTGGAATGAGCACTTGAAAAAAATTTAGACCAGAAGTTTGCAAATTCACATACCCTTCAGCACCTTAATAGGTTCATTGATAAGTCGAAGAAAATTATCCTGGTGGTCTTGTATGATCCTCATTTGTCGGGGATTCTATTTGCTAAGTTCTTGAAGAATTGACTGACAACCAAAAATTAGCCATATGAATAATATGTAGATAAAGCACATGTGGAACTCAAACATGACATGATAGATTCAACAAACTTGTAAAATTTGGGGATTGGCTTGAACCATTGTGTGAAGGGCTTGAAACTGAATGATGCAAGATATAATCAATAACAAAATTGAGACATAAACCAATGTTGGAAATCCGACAAGCATTTAATACTACTTAGAAAAAAAATCTCAAACAATTTCATTCTCAATTAACTAAACATTCAAGCTGTGAAGAGAAACAAAAGTTGCTCTGTTAAGTGTTTAATGCAAAACTGCACTAACATATTATACCTATTGGTTATTGCGAAGAAATTCCAGTGCTCCACCTTCAACTCTAGCCCCAACACCCATGCTTGGAAAACCATAAAGGTAGAAAGAAACAAGGTGAATATAGGATTGATGCATGACCACATTGCACAAGACCATACCCGTCTTTGCCAAGGCCCAAAATCATACATGTGGAAAAAAATTTAGTGGAGCAACATTTGGCCCTCTAGAGGGAGGTGTAGCTTGTGATGGTGCAGTTGTTGGAAGTTGTTCGGTTGGTAATTGATTTGAAGATTGTGGTCGTACAACATGTATAGGAACTTTAGATACCTTGAGGATACCCTACAATAGAATAGAAATTGGGAATGTATTATAGCCCAATATGCCATAAATAATTGAAAAGAGTTCCATCTTAACTAATACCAAAATCACATAGCATGTTAGCTACCATTTCCTTGTTTCTTCCCACTTCAATTCCAAGTGCAAACAAATAAAGTTTTAATTTCAGAACTTTATAATCATTTTTTATAATAGTTCACAATAGATCATAAGGTCACATTTACCAAATAGATTACATGATATCTGAAAAAGAGCATGAAGCTCTGTGGGAAGGCAAAGAATAATGCAGTAAACATATTTCAGCTTTTAGGCAAGCAATGGTGCATAGAGATTACATGATATCACAAGGGAAAAAGAAAACTCAGTGCACAGAGGAAGTAGATAATGAAGCCCTAACTAGTGAAAATTTACATGAAGTGATGGAGGACCAACAAATACAGTTTCATGAGTAGTTGGCTGAACAAACCCAACTCACTGAAGCTGCAAAAGAAAAGTTGACAGCCACAACAAAGGAAGTAGTACTACACAAAGTTGAAGTGGCTAGTAGTACAAATGCCCATGATCAGGTCCAGAAGAAACTCATGGAAGTAGTTAACATGGTCAAAACTAGGAAATGAGAAGTCATAGCTACCCATCATTTGAAATAATAGATTGAAGAAGTCTACAAGCTTTGGAATTCCATCCAACATACTTCCACTACACCTTCCATTTTAGTTGGAGCTGATGTGCCTCCAAGGACATCTCCTAAAAAATTATTAAAATAATTATGCATCAACACATAGTCATTGAGAGATTAATGATATTACCACATATCATTTACAAGATCATCAAGATACTCCACAAATCACTACAAACATTGCATACTAGTCCACTGTCACCACTGTGTATTTGCAAGGAGAAAATAATCAGAAAAAAGTAAACCACTGGCAATCTATAATGTTGAAACTTCACACTTGTAAGTGACTGAGACCATATACATGCAAAGCTTCTTATCCAATCCATATCAATAAATGGAGGACTGTTAAAATCAGTCAAAGCATAGAGATGAAGAATAGTACTACTGAGATAAGTGACCATCACCTTAAGCAAAAACACTGTTCATAGCATCAATACTCTTTATTCATTGTCATGTACCATTAAATGAGATCTGTCCTCATCTAAACTGCTACCACATAGTGATTGAGAACATAGTGAATAAGAAGTAGAAGAGCTCAAAATTATCAACTACCCCTGTGAAGTAGGTATACCTACATTCAAAAGACAAGAATTATCATACAGTGTCAGACCAACCAAAGCACTGCCACCATGGAAAAATCATCTAGCAAAGGTGTGTCAATAATGTTATACACCAATATTGGATCCATCACACTATCTTTCCCAAATACTGAACAAAATATAGAGTAGAAGAAGCATAGTATATCATTGTTAGTGTACCAATAATGTCATTATATTGACACTATTAGTGTGCCAATAATGTCATTATGCAACTATGGAGGTTTAGTGGATGAGGGCTGTACATACTTCAATCACATGAGTAAGTAGTATTGCATTACACTACAATTGATCAGTAGTATTGCAGATTCCAAGTAGAAAAACCTTCATTCTTTACCATCTAGCAGCCTAGCAAAGGCTATTTAGTAGTAGTGCATGGGCATGCTTCCCCTTTATTCCTTAGTAATCATGTAAGGGAAGGTCATAGGTAATGAGTTAAGAATTAAGATGGATATTTCTCCATCATAAATGAAATACAAAGATCCAAATACATAGCTTTTTTAAGAAGTTAAAATTAAATGAAGATGGATTTGAACATGGACTTTTTGTAAAAAAGAAGCAAACAATTGGTTTGACATGTTTAGATACCCTTCCTGTAAACTCTCTACCATCTAATCAAATAACTATTGTTGAAAGGAAAGTTCATTAAGAAACTATTATATGAAAAATTTCCATTTTCCAAACATATTCAAGATAAGGAAAGATGATTATAAATTAATAAAGGGTAATCCAAGTAATGAAATTAATAGAATTCTGGAGGGCTTGAAAATAACTACTTTTAAAAGAGATTTGGGAGTTGAAAGTCATTAAAAATTTGATGAGGTACCTCTTAAACATAATTGTTTAGCTGTGGGAAAAAAGAGATTATATTGATGTCCATAGATAACCAAAAGTAGGTCAGCAGAATTTGAGAAGTACATTCAATCACAATAGAGAAGTCCTAAGGTAAAAGGATACAAGGTTTTGAAAAGTAATTAAATGCTAAGATAAATAATTGCAAATATAAGAGGGGAATAGTTCTTGATACTCAAAGCATAAGAACCACATAAAAATGGCTTTGTAAGAGAAGGATCCCTTGGTGTAGCAGGGAACTCTTGAATAAAAGAGTAGGAAACAACAATGAGAAACCAATAATGTTACATTCTTCTAGCAAGGATAAATCCTCAAGGATATTTGACATTATACTCACTGACTACAAAAAAGCCAACATAGGATCTAAGAATTATCATTGGGAATGTCTGGGGCTAATGGCTCCATATTGTACAATTCTAGGAGGAAACTAGGCACTTACCCTATAATCTCTTCCAACACCTGAAACTGATGAAACTTTGGTAGTAGAGAAAAAACCACTCATGCATGCTTTCATCTATGAACTAGTTGAAAATAAGAGCGAGGACCTAGACATTGAAAGAAAGCAGGTTGATTCCACTTAGATTGAAACTGAGTGGGATCAAATGCTTTTTTAGAACTATGGAAACACAAGCATCAACCCACCAATCTCTCCCTATTTGTGAGTGAATCTATTGTATCCAACAAACACTTACAATGTCTACTATTTTTAGTGGTTAAAAAATTAAGCACTTTGAGCAATTTTTCGGTCCACTATAAGACCTCCATCTAAGAATGGAGACCTCCTGAAGAAAAAGTTCAATTTGCTCTGATCAAGGCACTAAAAGAAGTGGATAAAGAACCACTTAATTTTTTTTGTATAGATATTGATTTCTTCCCTTTATCTACTCCTAGATAGGATAGATTAATATACTCTTAAGAGTTGTAAACTGGTACATGTTTTTTGTGTAGGAGACAGATCACATCCACAAACATGGCAGAGCTATGCAAAGTAGGAGAAATTGGCTTGGCAAATGAAGGTAACAGGGTATAAAGAATCATTTATCTGCCACCATAGTGAAAAGTTAGCAATTGCATTTGGTTTGTTAAACATGACCCATAGTACATCTATTAGATTTGTTAAGAACCTTCAAGTATGTTCTGATTGCCACACTGCATCTAAATTCATCTCCAAGATTGTTGTAAGAGAAATTGTTCTGAGAGATGTGAGCCATTTCCATCATTTTAAATAGGAACAACTTTGGACGAACTAGAATAATATTATATTCGAGGGTAGAACATTATTGAACTACCATTACTACATGGGGGGAACTCCCCTCATAGCTCCACTGATAGACTGATAAGGTGGGGGCAATCAGTTCCATTTTCTGTAATGTGGTAAGGGTCATACAGGTAACACTATATCAGGATGGGGAACTCTTCTTGGAGGTTCTAAACGATTTTCCTCTTTTTAATAAGACTGTGTTGGAAGTGCCACCTGGATCATAGTTGTTTGGTGGGATTCCAAACCTAGATAATGAGGTGCAATTGTGGAAATATCATAGAGAGAAGCTACAAGCTACCATGATGATTTTTCTGAGCAAATTTATATCAAAGTGTTGCTTAGTGTGACTTAAGACATGTGCAGATGATATTCTCTCTGCAGATAGGCTTGGGGGAAAGTATTTGCTTGATCTTGTGAAAAGTGGCAAGGAACTTACAGAGAATGAGACATTGATTAGAGAAACATTGGACAGTCTAGATCCATTTGAAGGGAGCTTGGAGTGGCTAAAAATGATTTTTGGTTCAACTATTGAGTTTCCATGGCAATGTGTGTAAGATTGTTTTGAAGCACTCAAAGATTCTGTGGGATGAACTTTTTGAAAGCCTATTTATTAGTAGAATGAAACAAATAATAGCTGATGGATTTTCAGATCTATTTGAGAGAATTAAGGTTGGTAAATTCCTTGAAGCCATAGTTACATCTTTGGCAAGTTACAAAGATGTTGAAACCCATTTGCTCAAATTAACTACTAGTGAGGGCTGGCTTGTCAAGAGAGGGGACCTAAAAAGTGTCAATTTACCTGGGTTGAGTTTTAGATTCATGATGAAAAATGATGAAGACTAGTTTGGTCACCTTAACACTTATTTTGGAACTTAGGTTGGTCAAATAAAATATACCATAGATGAGGGGTCCAAGAAAATTCTGGAAGACGTCCTAAGTTTTCTTCATGCACATAAATCTCCTTGAAGGATAAATGATTTAGCAGCTTATTTGCAAGATAAATGCTTCCATTTTATCTCAACATTGAGTGTTGAGATTGAAGAACATTTTGCACATCTTTCTTCAGCTCTCTATCAAGAAATGAAAAATGAGAAGATGCCACAATCTACTTTTGTCATTGTAGGCTTATTTTGGATAGTCTACTTTTGAAAGTTCTCTTATTTAAGCTGTCAAGGTTGGAAATTGGCGTTGAGTCAGCCAATTGATGTTGTTTAAGGTCATTTGTGGAATCTACAAGAGGATTGTTGCCTTATTCTCAATTTGGGTAATTTGAAAAAAGAGTTTTGTGAAGGGAAAACGAGTTTCAAGTGTCACTATAGTAATTGCTTACAATGACATGCAATTGTGTTAGGAAATTGAGGTTAGTAAATTATAAAATATGTTTTCCCATGCTCAAGTGGACACTTGTGCAAAGACAAAAAGGAGTCAATAGATTGAAGTAAGGTTTGCATAAAATTTTATGCCCCCTTATTGAGAAAACTAGTTCAAAATTTCAAAAATCAAAACTACATTGTGAGGCATGCACCTAAGCATGGAGGTTTATACTTTAAATTTGAAGACAAATTTGTATATTTGAGTGCACACCTATCTTAAGGCAAAGTGCAAATCACTTTTTTCATGTATAGAGGTGTGCATGTGAAAAAAAGAAAAAAAGAGTTTAGTTCATCAAAAGGGTGTCTTTCCATTTATAGGTGCATATCTCTTTATATGAGAAATTCAAAGCATAAAATTCCTTGTGAAGTGCACAATCACAAAGGCATTTTTTCACTTCAAACAAGCAACATATTCCATTGATAGGAACATGCGAATATGAAGAGAAAGTTGTTATAAGAAAAATTTCCAAATTGTTATTATAAGGTGCATGCCTAATCAAGCGGGATAGGTGTTTCAAATCATCAAACACTTTACCCATTTATAGGCATGCACCTCAATATAGAGTGTTGCTTTCAAATTTGAAATGAAAAATTACATGTATAGGTGGACGTTGGAATGAGAATAAGGGAGCAAAAAGTCAAAAGCTGAAAATACAATGCATAGGTGCATGCCTTTTATTGGGAACTAAGTAATTTTTAAAAGGAAAGCATGTCTAGTGTAAACGATCCTAAAGATACCTTTCACCCATTAAATTTTCGTTAAAATAGGCAAGCCCATAAAATATTAAAATACCCTTCCTCTATTACTAACCGGGAGAAGGGATTTGAAGCATGCACAACCACCCTCCGCTTCATGGGACTTGAAGGCCTCTGTAACACAAACAACACTTTTTCAACATACCTACAAGAAAAACAATATAGGAAAAACACCCACAATAGAACTTACATTGACAATACTTGGAAAATTCTTTAAAATTGCTTATAAGGTTCAACATTTAATGCTTATTTCTGAAAGTTCTGAGATAAAAAACAAATTCTAGTTATGATCTTTTTTCACTCTATTATAGTTCTACACCTAACGCATGCTCATTGAAACCAAAAAAATTCCATCTTGATTGTGATTTGTTTTCTTGTCTTGAATCTGTCAAAACATGTCACAATTTGTAACATCAAAATTTCTTGGGGATGAAAAGGGCATGAATTTTTATTTCTTAAAGAGTGTGCAATACAGAAACTAAGAGAAGCAATACATACTTTTTTATTTTGGTTGGAAAGAAAGCTTCTATTAAATTTCAAGAGGTTGTAGTGAAAAAACTAAATCATAAAAAAAGGTACCTCTAATAAGGGAATACTTTGTTCTCACATATACTCATAGTTTCATTGCATGCTCTAATTTAGAGCTACAAAATTTTTGAAGTAGGAGGGAAAGGATCCTCACAAAACAAAGGGAAATTAACTGAACTAGCAATAAAAATTGGAACACATTAGCAAACAGTGCACCTGAAAATAGATGCTAGAGTAGAGTATACCTTGCATCAACATCTATTGTTTTTGAGTTTTGTTTCTAGATGTTGGCTTGCAGGGTTAGTCACATTCTGAAAGCTATTCAACAAGAAACTAAAAATTTTAGTGTGTATTTGACTTGCAATAAACAACCTGCCAAATCAAAAAAACTGATTGTGAAAATAAAAAACTAGTGTCCATTATCCAGTGACCATTTCAACATTTGTCTGTAATTATTTGGTCTTTTTGTCAGTTACCATTAGCTCCCATTGGCATCGATTTCTGTTCAATCAGTCCCTAGTTGGGGTGTTAAAAATATTTTCTGATGTATATTTGATATTCCAAGTGAAGGACATTGTTGCTGTTTATTAAATATTGTCTTTAGTTTTACACCATATCTGAATATGACATGTCCTACTTGTAGAAAATTGATTAACATGGAATTGTCTTTCACTGAATGATAGTTAAAATTTAATAATTTTTCTATATGCACAAAAGTTTAAAACCTACATTTCTTAGTTCGAACCCATTTTTGGGAGTATAGATAAATTGTCCTAATTCTTGATTATTGTCCTCGAGAATAACCAGTCTTGGTTTGATTCCTTTCTCTTCATAGAATGGCTTTTGATTTTGAATTTTCTTATCCTCAACCAACTCATGTCCATAATCATTGTCTGCCCTCAGAGCTACCAGAGATTACTTCATCTTTTTTTTCTATGAATGGTTATACTTCCTTACTTACATGAAGTTTCTATTGATTCTCATTTTGATTATCTGATTCATCAAAGGCTAGAGAGTGTTGATCAAATATGGTCCAATTAAGATTAGGAGAGACATTCCCCTCCTATTAAATTTTGAGTACCTTTCCTGCATTCAAAATGTATGCTATATAATATATTTTCTTTCCCATTTTGATATCCCAATAGTTTTTTTTGTTTTACATCAAAATTTTGTACTTGATGTTTAATATTTGCTTGTTTTTAAATGAAATGTCAAAATACAATTTCATCCCAAATAAAGATGATCTAGATAATTTATCCTGCATCACAATATTTGTAAACAACAGTGAATTGATTTTAAATGATTATGTTTTCTACATGCAGTGTTTCTGTAATAATGAAAGCTCTATCTAATGCTAAAGGGGAGAAACAAATATTGGCTCTTTTTCAAGACATTGCAATCTACCCGCTTCTTGCTTTTGGTGTCGTATACGTTATTGTGGTCTGCAGTCAGTTCCCACTTATGCAAATTTGTATTGACAACTAAACTATTGATACGATGTATGTATATTCTGCTATTGCTTACAACTTCATTGGGATTTTGAATGTGACAGGGACTACTGTGCTGTGGGTCTTTTGTCATAAAGATTGAATAAAAATGTAAGGACAGATAAAAGAAGCATATGGAAAAGTAGAAGCAGATGAAGACCAAATTAGTTAAAAAACTTGAAAAGCATGATGAACATGCTCCATCTGCAGGATTACCAGGCTAAAAGTAAAATTAACTAAAACCATGGAAAGTGACTTACCACAAGATTCTGCACGAATCATGTTTGATGCGAAAAAAATGGGTAGACGTTGCAATCCAAAATCAGGCACTTTCACTTCTCCATTTTGGGGGGCTACCTTCAAAATAATTCTTCATTTTAGCGGGCTATGCGACTCACTTCTCCATTTTGGCAGGCATTGAAAATAAGGTCTTGAGGAAGGTTTTAGAGTATGTTTATTAAAATTAAAATTATGGCCATTTTAATAATGAGCACATTTTGACATGTTAAATATATATATATATATATAATTATTACTAGCAATTTCACCTTGGTGTGCAATAGGTACGCCGAAGAGGTATAAAAGGTCAATTAGAGAAAATTTTGGTGTATTTTTTCAGACATATGTGTAGTACATGAGGTCAATTAGTAGGTCATTTAGCAAATGATGTTGTTTATGTAACAAAGGTCTCAATTAGCATTCACTCAATAAATATATATTTTAAATATAATTTTTCATTAGAAAAAACTATATATTTGTAATAGTAAATTTATTACAAGAGTTTAGTTTATTTTTTCTCTATCCACCTCTCTATATCTTATCTATATCTCCCTCTCCATTTTATGTCTCTCTCTATATCTTATCTCTATCTCCCTCTCTCTTTTATGTCTTGATTAGAGTTTAGTTATGGTTAAGAGATAATTAGGAATCAAATTATGGTTTGGGTTATTGCTCTACAATTAAGCTTGAGATTAGGGTTACAATTGGGGTTCAAATAAGGTTATGATCAAGACGATTAGGATTGGGATGCAATTATGATTTAATTAATGTTCAATTAGGGTTACTATTAGGGTTACGTTACAATTAGAATTTAATTAAGATTCAATTACAGTTATGATTAGGATTCAAATATGCTTAGGATCAGGGCTAGAAAAGTGTTAATGTTCAATTAGAGTTTATTATGATAAATGTTAGGATTCAATCAGGGTTAGGGTTCAAATAGTGTTTGATATCAATTAAAGTCACAATTAGAAGTAAAGTTCAATTATGGCTAGAGCTAGGATTAGATTTAGGGTTCAATTATGGTTAGCATTCAATCAAGGTTTAATTGGTGTTAAGGTGCAATGTGGGTTAGGATTTAATTAGGGTTAATCATGTACATTATCATTCAATTAGGGTTAGGTATCTATTACGGTTTGAGTACAGGTTCAATTAGGGTTACGGTTTAGGTAAGGGTTCAATTAGGGTTAGGTTTTATTATAAACCTTGGGGTTAGGGTTATAGTTGGGGTTCAAATAGGAGTACAATCAAAGTTACAACTCAATTAGGGTTATGATATATCCAACTAGGGTTTCAACTCAATTAGGGTTATGATACAATTAGGGTTAGGGGTCAATTAGGACTTTAGTTAGGGTTTAATTAGGGTTAGGTATATATTTCAATTAGGGTTGCTATTGGGGTTAGGGTTAGGGTACAATTTGGGTTAGGGGTAGGGTTAGGGTTGAATTAGGTTTATGATTAAATTAGGGTTACTATTCACTTAAGGTTACAATTAGGGTTAATTAGGTTTTGGGTTACTGTTCTACGATTAAGCTTGAGCTTCGGGTTACAATTCATGGGTTTCATATAAGGTTATGGTCAAGATTATTATAATTGAGGTGCAATTAGGGGTTAATTAATACTAGGGTTACGTTACAATTAGGGTTTAATTAAGATTGAATTATGGTTTTGACTAGGATTCAATTATTCTTATTATTAGGGTTAAAAAATGGTTAATGTTCAATTAGATTTTATTATATTGATAAATGTTAGGCTTCAATTAGGGTTAGGGTTCAAATAGGATTAGATATGAATTAAAGTCACAATTAGAATTTGAGTTCAATTAGGGTTAGCATTCAATCAAGGTTTAATTAGGGTTAGAGTGCAATTCGGGTTAGGATTTAATTAGGGTTAGCATACATTAGCATTCAATTAGGGTTAGAATTAGGATAAAGCTTAGGGTTAAAGTTCAATTAGGGTTATAATTAGGGTTACATTTAATCTTAAGATTAAAATTCAATTAGGGTAGGGTTTAATTAGGGTTCTAGGATAAATCTTGGGGTTAGCATTAGGGTTAAAGTTAATAAGGTTTAGGGTTCTAAACTAAATCTCAGAGGTAGCATTAGGGTTAAGGGTCAATTAGGGTTTGGGTTATGGTTTGGGTTTAGTTCTAGGGTTAAGGTTCAAATAGGATTATACTTAGGTTTAATCAGGATTAGGTATATAGTTCATTTAGGTTTACTATTAGGGTTAGGGTACAATTTGGGTTAGGGGTAGGGTTAGGGTTAGGGTTGAATTAGGTTTATGATTATATTAGGGTTAAGATTATAATTCAATTAGGGTTAGTGTTCACTTAAGGTTACAATTAGTGTTAGATTTAGGGTTTCTTCAATTAGGGTTAGGGTTTTGTTAGGGTTAGGGTTATATTTTAAGTAGGGTTAGGGTTAGGATATAACTAAGGTCCAATTTGGATTAAGGCTAATAGTAATTCCAACCCTACCCTTAACACTAACCAAAGCCTTATTCCTAATCTGAAACATGTTATAATTATAATCGAAACCCTAACCCTAACCATAATTCCACCCCTAACCCAAACATAATTCTCACACTAAAATGAAAATTATGGCCAAAATTTTAATAATGAGCACATTTATTTAGTCATTTTTAATGGAATTCTATGTAGCTTTCTTAGAGGTTTTATATAACGATACCTATCTAATGTACCTTTTTCCACAAAGCTTAGGTGGACAAGTGATTGAGTGGTTTTATCACTTACCCTTGGGTATCAAGATATTCCAAGAACTTATTGAAAAATTTGTAGTTCACTTATCCTAGAGTATAGAACATGAGGTTACTAAGACTGACCTGTACATCAAAAAACAAAATGAAAGAGAAACATTTGCATCATTTCTACAAAGATGGAGACATAAAGCTAGTAAATATAAATGGCCAATTATGGAAAAACTTGTGGACATTTTGTTCAAAATATCTAACACAAAAATTGATTTTCACCTATGAATACAATGTGCTAATACATTTTAAGAACTCATAGAAAAAGGTCTAACAATAGAAAGGGCTCTCATTGTTAAAGGGTTGGTCAAAACCTTCAAAGACAACAAGGACCAACCTTACAAACCACACCTATGGTATAAAAACAAAAACATTACAAACGATGGTGTTGTAGACGTGAAATTTATCCAAAACCCACAACCCCAACCAAATATACAATAAAATGTTTTAAATACAAATCCACCAAGAGGACAACCACTGAGACCAAGTAATACAACATGACACAAACACACTCCCTTAGGGGAACCCATTGAAATGGTCTTTAAAAAATTGATTCAATCAAACCTCATCAAGCTTCCCAAGCTTCGATAATACAATGAATCATAATTCAACCATCATGGTATAATGGCAATGATTATTTTGAATACCATAAAACAAAGGGACATAAGACATCTAACTACATGAGACTTAAAAATATAATTCAAGATCTCATTGACCAAGGGGAAGTAAGTATTTACCAACTCCCTGAAACATCTAGAAATAATGATCTAGGTATATACAAGGATCCAATCCCCAATCATGGTAAGGGAAATGATGTTAGAAAGACAAGAGAATATAACAAAGTGGGTCATTCCTACGATAATATTATAGGAAACACTCAAATTTCAAACAACCAATTTTTTTTCGTCACCATCCATGGTAGAAATCTTGAGTATGGAGTAACCACATGACAAGGGAAGGTTATTAGTCAAGGAGCTCCTCTACAATCCAAAGGTGTAACTAGGGTATGATAAGGTCATGTACCACATTACCACCCCTTTCCTTAGAAGGACTAGGTCTAACAAGGAATTATGTCACCTCAACAAGAGTGGAGTATGTGATGAGTAACTTCGGGCATGATATTGTATCTTGCACCCTATTAAGCCAATGACTGATGATATTAAAGGATTCCAACATTACCAATATTGGGCCCATGATAAGGTTATTTGGGACTTCATCCCTAAGGTCTTAATCAAGTTTGGTTTTGATCAATTTGTGGTCAAACTCATAATGGAATGTGTTACAATGGTCAAGTACTTTGTCCTGGTTAATGGGGCCCCCTTTGGGTTTTTCTCTGTTGGTAGAGGTATCAGACAAGGTGATCCCCTTTCACCCTATTTATTTATCATGATTGTGGATGTGTTGAGTAGGAACTTTGCTAGTCTGTTGTCGGATGGTACTATAAAGGGAATCAAAGTTGCCTCTTCTTTGGACCCGATTGTGATACAACAATTTGTGGATGATACTTTCCTATTTGGGAAAGTCTCTATGATTGAATCCAGGAAATGGAAAAATTGTCTTAACAACTATGTTGCTTGCTTTGGTCAATGCATTAACTACAATAAAAGTATGATTTACTTATTTAACAACACTCTTAACCTGCAAGCTAGGGTGACTGTTGTGTTGGGTTGTATGAGCGACACTCTTCCTCTAGTTTGCCTTGGTCTCCCCCTCGCTGTCAAGGAGGTCACTCCTGATTTTTGGAATTCGGTCCTTGAAAGAATCCAAAGGAAATTGGTTGGGTGGAAAGGCTCCATCCTTATCCATGCTGGTAAACTTCAACTCCTTTCTGCTGCTCTTCAAGGTATACCAATTTACTTTATTTCTATATTCAAGATTCCCAGGTATAAAGTTGAGAAATTTGAAAAAATTCAAAGAAACTTCCTCTAGTCTGGGATCGAAGACAAGAAGAAATTTGCTCTAGTAAAATGGGAAATTTTTTGTTAGCCTAAACATTGTGGTGGTCTTGGGATCGAGATCGTCTCCCACACTAACAAGGCCTTGATGGCCAAGGTGGGTTGAGATCATCTAAGGAAGATAAAGGATTGGTGTAAAATCATGAATGCTAAATATCTTCAAAACATACATTTTGTTAGCTGCTTATCTTAGGTTCATCCTCAAGGTTCTTTGGCCTAGAGGATAATTTGCAGTCTACAAGGTCTTCTTGGGAGTGGGATGAAATGAAAGATTGGTAATGGTAATAAGATCAAATTCTAGGAAGATCCCTGGTTACTTGACACCCCCCTTGAAAATTTTGAATTTAGGAATCTCAAGAGGCTAGCTCAAAGGTTCTTTGGTGTCTACATCAGTGACTATGTTCTTGGGCCTCTTGAGGCTAGGAAGTGGAATGATTTGGCTCTTTGCTGCCCTTTATCCCCTGAACTATGCCGCCTAGCTAAATCTCTACAGGATTTACTATCTCTTACTAGACTTCCCTCATCCTCCTTGGGGGATGAGTTCTTTTGGACCTATGATAACAAGGGTGATTTGTCTGTCAAATCTACTTACAATCTGCTGAGGGACCAGGGTGCTACCATTGACCTTTGGAAGAGGGTTTGGAACCGTCATATAATCCTGAAAGTTAACTTATTTTGGTGGAGTGCCTGCCACAACATAATTCTTACCCAGGACAATTTGAGGAAAAGGGGATTCCAAATCCCCAACAAATGTTTCTTATGCAAATGTAGTGAAGAATTTATTGACCACTTGTTATTACACTTCCCATTTGCTATTGATGTGTGGGGTTTGGCTATTGAAATATTGGGCATACAATGGACCATGTGTAAGGATATTAAATCCTTAATTTTGAGTTGGTTTGGCCCGTAAATTCACCCCTTGCCTGGAGAAATTTGGAACCAGGTCCCTCCTATTGTATGTTGGTGCTTATGGAAAGAGAGAAACAACAAGATCTTCAGGAATGTTGAGAGATGTCTTGAGGAGGTCTTTGGTATAGGTGCTTGGCTTTTAGAGGAAAAAATATCCCTTTTCAACGGGAAACTTCCGGATAAGGGACCAACTGAGAGTGAAATTAAAATGGCCAAGGCTTGGCATCAAAATTTGGATTGACAACTCCAGATCCCTAGCTAGGAGTAATACTATTTGGAAGCCTCTAGATAGAGGTTGGTTTAAACTCAACTTTGATGGGGCTACAAAAGGCAACCCAGGCAGAGCTAGTATAGGAGGGGTTATCAGAGATTCCATAGGAAATTTTGTGGCTGGTTATGCTGGAGGAATTGGGTTCCAATCTTCTATGATTGCGGAAGCCCATGCGCTGCTTAAGGGCCTTCAAATTGTTGTTTCTTTGGGGATAGAGAACCTTCACATTGAAGGTGACTCTAAGTCTATTATTGATGTTGTTAACCTTGGCAGATTACTTGGGTGGAGTATGAAGGATATTCTATTGGACATAAGGCTTTTTGTGTCTAAGTTAAACTTAAGAAAAATTACCCACATCTATCAGGAGGGAAATCAAGTGGTTGATGCCATAGCCAACTTTGGCACTCTATGGAATTTCTCTAAGTGTTGGTGCAATTTGGGGAACCTACCACCAAGTATTCAAAGCCTAGTTTTGAAAGAACAAAGCCCTTACTACATATGTGATTTTGGGGGTCTTATGGGGAGTCCACATGCTTGTACTTTGGGCTAGGTGGACGGGTATTAAAGCTGAGGTGGCCTACAAGTGGCAAGATTTGAAATTTGAAACTAATCTTGTGTTTGATAAAGAGGGCATTATAAGGAATAATGGCTGGTACTTCGTGATTAAGAATTGGCAAGGTCGTACCTTACGTTATCTCCTTCTAGGGATTGTGCTAAACTATCATATTTTTATTAAGTTCATTGATTTAAACAATGATGTGACTACTCATTATGTGGGAAAGCTCCTTTTTGGCTTTTCCATTTCCACTATTTTATCTCCGTGTCTTATACCTGAGTTCCTTGTTATTACTAAATTTGGACCCGCGACCATCCTACCTAAATTTTTGTGTAAGGACACGTGGCTAGTAAACCTTGCTTTTCCATCATGTCTTGCTTACCTAGCCACAATCACTTGAGATTCTCATTTATGATACCGCCAAGATTGTATTAAGAGATTTGCCTCTTCATTTGTGTGTCCTACACATAGCCTTGATTAACCAATGTTGTTCTATTCGGCTAAATTTTAATTGTGTGTGGGAAACCCTTCTCTTAACCAATTCTTCTAACCTTTTGCTTTCACAGGTTCTCTGGTTTTTTCTTGTGTAGAGAAACATTATGGGTGGTGATTGTGTGCAAACAGAGCCCAACAACTACGGTGAATTCCCCAAAAACTCGCTAGTGTGGCATATATGTGTCGAAGGTGGCTTGGCTCCACTGTTGGAGAGTCTTGTGGGTCACGACCCTAATTTGTCTGCACAATTTGCCAACTCTTGGAAGGACTAAACAATGAATCTAGGAAGGATTTCTTTTGAGGTGAATGAAGATGTGATTGTGTAGGTGACAGGGCTACAAAGTAATGGTAAGAAGTATCTGAAGCATACCAAGACCCAGGACAATGACAACATGAATGCATTTTTTGTGGGGAATGAAAATCCGGTCCATAACCAGTCGGGTTTCAAGCAGGAGGCCCTTCCGCAGCCATGGGATCAAGTTTTCCTGGCCCTTATGAAGTACGTGACTCTCGAAGGTAGATACAAAACCTTCTTTTTCTACCATTTCCCTCTTTTGAATCACCTTAGGCATAAATTTTTGTTAAGCTTTCTATTTTTCCTGCTTAAGGATTTAGAAAGCTTTGTGGATAAATTCTTAGAAGTCGTTGGCCTTAACCCTAATGATACCCCTCCTTTATTGTTGCACCAAGGTCTCATTATGAGACTCTATCATTTCCATCTTGCTTTGTGCCCTCCCAAGCCCATATCCATTGTTCGTGTGGAGGAAATTGAACCTATGGCTGTTACAAACTTTTCCCCAGCCGAGTCCAAAGGTCCAATTCAAAAATCCCTTTCGGGTTCTACTGATACTCAAAAACTCAAGCCTATTGCAAAAAAACTCAAGGGGAATGTGGGGAATGCCAAGACTAGTGTTGTTGCCAGCCTGTGTGACCTCAAGTTGACCTTGACCAAAATTGCTAACAAACCCACCTCGAAGAAGAAAGGAAAAGATGACACGAAGGGTTTGATGGAGCCTTGGACAAAAGACAACAAAGGAAAAAATGTTGTGGTGAAGGATTCGAAGGGTGACACGGTGATGGAGGCAACGGTTATGATCAGAGGTGAGACCATCATCCGGAGGTTTGGGAGATTGGCCAATACCAACAAAAAAAGGCAGGTGGATTTGGACTCGGAGGAGGAGCGGTCTGATAGCAAAGAATACAAGGGTGATGAGATGTATGGGGATGAGGAGGAGGAGTATGCAAGGGCCCCACGCCATTCCTGATAATAGTAAAGAGCAGAAAGAGAACTCGACCTCCTAGTCCTCACACCCACCGGATGTGGAGCATACAGAGAATGTGAAGGCTACTGATGGAAAGAATGGATAAATTGGATAAGAGATTTCGTGGCTTGACCCGCTTCACTGTTAAGTTGGTCCACTTTGTCACCAACACTCTGTCAGCGGTTATTAAAGATGAGCTGGATGGGAAGAATGCTAACGATGATCAAGAATGGGTCAAGGATGATGTTGTTGATCTCCTGTCAAAGAACTGGGATAATGCTAGTTAGGTGTTTTTTGGTCTGTGTTTTGGCTATCTGTTGTTGATCTGTGGTCTGTGTTTTGTTTTTTGGCTAGTTTCTATGTTTTTTAGACTTGAAATTTTTAGCCCTTGTGGTTCGATGTGTTAGAGGTACAACACCCTATAAATGTTTCTTACCTTATCAAAAATAATATCACATTCAATTATAAAGTGTCATTATTCGTTACTTTGAAATTATTATATGCACTAAAACTTATAAAGTGCCAAAATTCAAGGTGATCAAAATCATAATCAATGGGGGTTGCCTTGTGTATTATTTTGGAAAATGCACATAATCCTAACTCCATTTAACTTCTATAAATGCAAGCAATCAATGGAGATAAAGCTCGTGAAACTAGGATTACATCGTGTACATTCATTTCTTCTGACCACCTCTTTCACATTGATTCTACCACAACACCTAATGATGCATGAACATTAAAAAATTTATTTGGTAAGCAAGATGTCATGAGGGGATATCGATTGTAGAATGAATTAATAAGTCTTAATGCACAAGACTTCAACACAATACAAGAGTTATTTAGTAAATTAAATCTTCTAAGGTTTCAACTCGAACAAAGTGGAATTGAAAAACATGATGAACAATTGGTCCTAAGTATCTTTTCAACATTGGGTCCTGAATATTCAATATTTTTTTTAACTTTTCATGCAACAAATAATGCCTTTGGTGCATGTTGTACTATGCCATCACTCTCGAATTTTGTTGTTTCTCTCACAAAGGAGCAAGACAAACTAATTCATACGGGTAAAATGCAACATTCAAAGTCACAAGTTCTTGTTGCAACAAAACAAAAGGACAAAGAAATAAAAATTGGTAATTTACAAAAAAAGTGAAGTGTGCTTTTTGCAAGAAAACTAGGTGTAATGAAGAAAAAGATATATCACCTTGAGCATCTATTTGAGCAACAAGGGGTTCCTATCTCCATCAAAGAATCTTCATCTAGCACAACATCTAAATGAAAATTATTAATGGATACTACAATTTCAAAGATTGATAAATGAGTTCTTGATTCATGAGCTTCACATCATGTCTCCTTAAATCCAAAAAGTGTACATGTCCTTTTATCCTTCTAATGTAAACAAAGTACAAGTAGCTAATAACACTTTCATATGTGTTTGTGGACAAGGTAAATTTGAGGTATGTAATTAGAGTATTCCTAATGTCTTGTTTATTCTTGAATTGGAAAACAACATTCTTTCCATTTATCAACTTATAAAATCTAGGAAGATAGATGAGTTTACATCAACTTTAGTGAAAATTCGAGACTCTCAGAGTTGAGGGATTTTTGCAGTGGGCAAGCTTGATCAACTCTCTCATGTTTACGCATTTTCACACTTTTATCTATCAGAATCATGCTCTTAGATTCATTCTTCCACTTCTAGTATGGATAGTTCATCTCCTTCGTGCTATCTCCTGTTGCATCACAATTTAGAGGCATTTCGTTGACAGTATACATAGGTTCTTTCCAGTAGAAGATTACAAGGAGTGGTTCATCATCTTTTGGTAGGCTTCATAGTCTCTCATCATTTTGATTTCTTGTTATCATCTCCATTTTGGAGGGTAGTTTTTCCCCATAGGGTTTTCTACCTTTCTCCACATTTTGGGAGAGTTTCATTGTACATGGGTACCTCATCAGGCCTAGTTGTCGAGACCCATCCATTTGTATACCCATCTAAGTTGAATTTAAAGGGGGTGTTAGAGTAAAATAATAATTATTTAATTATTTATTACTCTTTATGTATTAAGCCACCTTATGTGGTGATGTGTCACTTGAAGAGATAGTTGATCTCTTCAAGGATGTGTGGCATTCCTAATTTTCCACTTGGTGGAACTTTGTTGCCATCTTGAGTTGAGAAATCCTATAGTGACTCAAACTCATCATCCTATATGTACATCATACTCTTTGAGGATTTTATATACTTCTAATCATTGTATTGTTTTAGTCTCTCAGCTTGATATGAATATTTTATGCAAAGATCTTGGTTATTTTAATAGTTTCCTGTAATGTATAGGTTGTTTCAACATCCATAAGGTGGTTTTACAATTTTAGATGCCGATTTTGGAATATTTAGCCATAGGAAGAATATATTGATGACTTTTAATTTTATAGTTGTTTATGTCAATAGGTCAACCTTCCAATGTAGTGTCCCTCTCCAATGGAGTTTTAGTTTTAACAATTAATCTTCTAATGGCCATAACTTAGTCATCCAACCTCCTTTTGTGAGCAATTTTTCATATGAGGTAGAATTTTATGAGATTTGTAGTGGTATAGATGGTTCTTGAATTTTTTTTCCTATTTTTTCTAGAAATTGAAGACTCATATAAGTGTTACTAATGTTGAAAATTGAGGAGTTTTCTTAGCTTAATACTTTGTAAAACTTTAATATTGCTGATCTAAATATGCTTTTCCTTTGTTACAGATTCTTTGTGGGTGATTATCTGATTAATCCATTTTACTGTTTGTAGAATGTAGACAGAAGTTGATAGAAGAAGTATACATGATATTAGAAAGATTACACAAGCATATACCATGGAGAAACCCTTTCGGGAAAAACTCCACCAAGAATTAATCTATTATTCAATCTCTGAAGTAAATTACAATAGCTCTAGTTCTTGCTTGAGAATGCCTCTTTTTCCTTCACCAAAACTTCTTCACAACTTGCAATAAAATTGATAATAACTCTCTTCAACTTGCTTGAGATAAATAGGCTTTGATCAATTTTGTAAACTCCAATTGAGTTACAATTACAATGCTCAAGCCCTATCCCTAAAAGGTACACCTATCTCTTGCAAGTAAAGTTATGTCATGATGAATAATGTCAAATCCTCATCTTCATGCATTTGGGCATCCCAAACTGAAGTGCCAACTCAACCTTTATTTTGTAAATATATTCAAGGCTTCATCCTCAAAGTAGGCACCCAAAAGAGGGCCCACTTAACTCAGCCTTCTGAAATATCCTCAACATGCAAAGGAGTTAATTCCAAGAAGCCAACTTGGGCACCCAAGTTGGGTCCAAGTCATTTCTCAACACCATTCATGCAAGAATGGTCATCCCTTGTTAACTGAAGGTAGTCCCTGTTATCTATTATGCAACTCAAGTCATTAGCCATGCATTCCAATTTAACTGAATTCAACTAGCATTAGACTAAAACTAATTGAAGATAACTGAACCATAACTGAACTGAACTAAATTGATTCTGAACTCAACTAAATTGATTCTGAACTGAACTAAATTGAACTAAACTGATTTGAATTGAATTGAACTGATATGAACTGAACTAAACTAAACTTCATGCATGCAAACATCAAACCCTAACTCCTAGTATCTTTACATGCATTTAGAAGTGTTATCTCTTACTCTGAATAGTTAATTGAACTCAAGGTGAGTGTCACCTACCATGTGGGTGCCCCATGTGCCCCTATTATTTAGGAACTCACAATGGATGCCCTCACATGCTCCTATTATTTAGAATTAATTACAAATGTCAATTAACATGATTATTTCATCAAATATTATTCTCTTCCTAATCCTAGTGTTGTTGAACACATTCCAAGGACTTAGGAGATACATGAAATAAATAATGTTTAGGATTGCAATTAAATGGCATCCTATTTCCAACAACTAAGTGGTTTCCATTTTGGGAACTTTTAGGGCTTCATTTGGGCTCGTATGGTAATACTTTTTGGTGATTCTTTAAAAAAAGTACGTAATTTTTATTATACTTTACTTGAATAATACTTGAATGAGTGTAGTTGGGAAGGGATACATATTTATATTGGGGATGACACCTTCAATGATGTTTTGTACATACCTTTTATGTCAAATAGTCTCCTTTCCATCTATCAGATCATCCATGGTGGAGCAAGGAATAATGTGGAATTTACTCTTGATTCAATGATCATTAGAGATTTGGAGAGTAAAGAGATTATTGTTATTGGGATGGTTGATCATGCATCTTGATTATACACCTTTTCAATTTTTTTCTTTTGATGATGGCTTTGATATTTTGGATGATGATCACACTTCAGTGTGGACTTTGGTTTTGAGAAGAATTTTGGTTACTTGAACTTGGGTATTCTCACAAGTGATCTAGTTCTTGAACCTTATATTCTATCTCCTCCATCTACTATCACTTCTAATGAGACTATTATTGCTACATCCATGGATCCTAATGACTCTATAATAGGACATTCATTGTATTCTAGATATAGTGACTTGGGATGAGTACTTGATATCCATTGTAAGTTTATTTTATGAGCACTATCTTGCAAAAATATTGAAGGACACTATTGAGGATATTGATATTGTCTCTGATGATAGATCTTATGGAGATGCGTCCCTTCTTCATATGATTGAAATTTTATGCCCTATTTTTCTTCCTCCGTATGATTTAATTTCACTGTGGCATTTCTTAGAGACTCTTGAGAAACATTTAGAGGAGTCAATTTTATCTTTGGATTATGTTCTACATTCATCTCTACTAGATTTTGGATTTTCATCTTCATTAATGTGGCCTGAAACACTTGACTTGATAGTGGTAGCTTTTTGAATCAACATGGAGACACATGAGTATTTTTCAAAGAATTCATACGTTTTGAGTTTTCTTTCTTCATATTCCTTTTAGGAATGGGAAGACTGCATAGACATTTGGTTTTTTCTTCCTAAGGGAAGATTTTTTTTATGATTATGGACCATATTCTACATCCATTTTTTAGCATCTATCATTTACACAAATTGTACATTAAGGGGGGTTGCATGATCTCTCTTATGGGGATACTTTTTCCTCAGATCGAGTTTTTTATTTTCATAAATTTTTGAGCAATTTTATATTTCTCAGTTTTTGGGAGGAGTCTTGTCCCATTGGGTTTTCTTATTTTCTCCATTTGTGAGAAATATAGTTGCACATGGGTACCTAACATGCCCTTGTAGTTGGTACTTTATTTGCATCCTTGTATGTTTGCATATTTTCTCATTCTCCCTAAGTAAAATTAAGGGGAGTTGTTGGTGTGAAAATGGATATTACCTAAGTGGATTACTTTCTAGGTCCTATTCACACAATTCTAGTTAATTTTTCTAAGGGTATATATATGATACTTATCACTTTATGTCTCATATCATTAGATTAAGACATGTTTCACAACCTTATGTTATCATATATCTCACCTTGGTTTATATAACCAAATGTCTATCTACATTGTGTAATATATACGATCATTTTATTTGCATTCTTTGATAAGAATATAATTTATTCTTATCATTTCATTGTGCTTTCCATTAGGCCTCTAGATCTAGGGTGGCTATCTCTATAGCCAAATATTAAAAATTATACCACACAATCAATCCAAGTTTGAGGATCTCTTTATAGCACCATGATTTTCATCCCTATAAGAAAAATAATGTCTTAGAATGAAATACTCGCACATAAGTAAACATATCATGTAATGACTCCCACGCAATCTACAATGAAACAAGAAGACACGTCCTCTATATTAGGATCATTTATATTCAAATTAACAATCCACGTCATTGGAAATAAATCTATTCAAAGTTATCTAAATCTTCCCAAAAATCATGATAAATACCCTCAAAACCCTAAATACCATCCCCCCTACAACCAACATATTTAAAAAATATATGACTATTTCATTTCCAAAAATTCCATTACACGTAATTTAGAACTTCCCATGGCAACATGGTTCATGTCCCAATATCCTCAAATCAAACACACAATATGAGATTTTTGCCTAATATTAGGGTTTCCCTTCAATAATTAGAGAATCATTGAATACAATGTTAACATCCAACTTGTATAGAGTCTCAAAATAGAGTCTAGTTTCCAACATATTGGTATTGAGCATTATCTTACATTAGTCTTTGTTGAAGATGCCATGCACAACAAAAATAACACATATTTCTCATGGGTAATTGGTTTTTGATAATCCAATGATCTTTTGAACATTAATGAGACATTTTCCTCCCATTTGTAATAAAAAACATGAATCTTATGTGACCAATAATATTGAAAGAAAATTAATTTTCCAAGTGAACCTATCCACCATCGTAGCTCTCATAATCAACAAAAAATTAACTCCTTATGAGGAGTACTATGGAAACATTCTACAAAGACAAAAAATATAAATTTGTATGTGTACGAGTAGTATAATTTGTAATAAAGGCATCACCTCCATCATAATGGAATACTCTCAATTATAAATTATCATTGGAATTATTCTATACATTCTTATTCTTATATTCCTTCTCGATGTGCCTAGTCTTGCTATAATTCCAATATTTCACCTTGGATCTACCAAGACTTATATCTCCCCTTAGAATTTTTTGGTAATTGTTGTCATTTATGTCAACACTAAGGATATTGTTGACATTTATTGTCATCATTGTCAACACTGATTATTGGTTGTCATTGATGTCAACACTTGAGTAGTAAGTTGTTAGTCCTTGGCACTAGTTATCATTATTATATTCAGTTTGGGCTAATATTGGTGATGAATTTCATGGTTGTATGTCATGCATTATCAAAGAAGAATTGATGAATTTCATGGTTGGATTCCATGCCTTATGAAAGAAGAAGTGATAAAGTTCATGGTTGGATGTCTTGCCTTATCAAAGAAGTGCTATTGATATTTATAAAATGCATTATTACTATCAACAAATTTGATTTCATAATGACATATTAAGATGAGGATTAGGAGCATGACTAATAGTGGAGAGATGTTATCGAAGGTCTACAGTATGTCTTATACTCTCTGCTGATGTTCCTAATGAAGTATGTGTTGCTGAAAGGGAGTTTTGGCCTCTGCAAGTTGCTTAAGTATTTTTGTGTTTGAATGTTGCATTGAAGTCTATCCAAGAGAATGCTTTGCATTCCTCTGTTGTTGTATTTATGGTCTTGTGGTTTGGTATTCAATGTAAGTTTTTTGTGGACATTGTACTTCTATCTTTTCAAGTCACCTATGTTACTGAGGAGAGTTTTGTAAATTGCAAAAGGTTGGCAATGTTGATGGTTGTCTGGATTGGTTTGGGAAATGCTTTGTATTTCTCTGCAATGATGTCTCTGCTTCTATAGCTCAGATAATGTGCTCCCAATATTTTTGTAGTGTCTTTGTTCCACTATCATGAGCTCAAGTGATCTGCAAGCTAATATTTTATTGTTATATCTCATGTTTATGCATTATGTGCTTCCTGGATAAACTATTATGTACCTACTTGATCCATGGTGGTTGTAGATGACATGACAATATGAAATAAATGTATGAAGGTGTTGTTGGATGTTCAAGGAACATCTCCATATGATCCACATGTTTCTAATTAGTTGCTTTGGTGTTGTATTGCATCTTGAGTTGGCTTTCTTGGTCTTTTGTGGATATTTGGTTGACAATGCTAGCTCCTTTGATTGGATTGTGTGCTTAGGGGGTTGCACCATTAATGAATCATGTGTTACAATAGTTTTGGGTTTTGACCTATTTTTTTTGGGACCACATCAAGTAATTTCAATTGAAAGAGTGCTTTTGGGTCGACTGGTTATGTGCTTCATTGTTTCATCCACATGTTTCCTCCATGTCGACTTAGGTTGATGTGTGCTTGCATGTAAATGGTTTTGGATCACATTAAAAGAAGTTCTAAGAATTTTTTTGGTCCTCTCTATATTAGGATGGGACCACATTATTATTTTGGTAGCTGACCAGTTGAATTCATTGTTTATTTTCTTCCTGGCTGACCTAATTGAAGAATTGAAGTGTTACAGTGGATATAAATGCAAGATCATTTTAGATGCAAGTGGAGAAGTGTACAAGTGAAAAGAAGTGTGTGCACAAATTTTATTGAATATCTGGTAGAGATAGTGCTAAAATTTTGTGAAAGGAAAGATTAATTATGCTATAATGCATCAATCAATCGAGTGTTGTGTTGGAGAATATTTGTAATTCTCTCTATTTATTATACTATATCCTACTTTGAGATAGTGAATCTCATTAGGTCCTTGTATCTTTCTCTTGAAGTCATTTTTTCTTCAGTTTAACAATTCCTCTGTATCTTGCTTTAAATTAGTGAGCCTTCTTGCAAGTCTTTTTAGCAGTGAGCCATATATTGTGAGTTAACTCTCACAGTGGTTTTTCCCTCATTGGGTTTTCCATGTAAATCTGGTGTTCTCCTTGTGCATGTGTGTGCTCTCTATTCCCTTCTCTTTGTTGTTGATCTAAATATTATTATATCTTTCATTAGTAAAGTTTTTTGAAGTTGATAAAGTTTCAAATTGCTATATACTATTTTGCTTAAGGTTTTATCTTCATCTGCTAAACAAGTTTGAGCTGTGTTGAAAGTTTTAATTTTTGGAAGACGTTAAGTTTTTGTGTAGACTAATTCACCCCCTCTCAGTCTTTAGTAGTTTCAACAATTGGTATCAGATTCAAGTTTTTTTGTAGAAGCTTAACAACTTGATGAAAATATCTGAGATGACACATGATGGTTCATACAAGGGTCCTAGGTTTGATGGGACTAATTACTCCTAGAAATTGAGAGTGGAAGGATACCTAAACTCTCTTGGGTTGAGGTGTGACAATCAATCAAAAATGGTTATACTACTCCAACCACTCCTCTTACAAATCCAGTTGAAATTAGACTATTTGAATGCAATGGCAAAGCCAAAAATGTTATCTTGTGTGGGTTGGTTGATTCAAAAAATTTGAAGGTGATGAATTATAGTTCTACCAAAGATGTTTGGGAAAATATTAGTAGTATCTATCAAGAATAAACTAAAGTGAAGAAAGCTAAGATGCAAATCCTCAAAAGTAAATTTGAGACTTTAAATATGACTGAAGATGAAGATATTGCAAGTTATATGCTCCAAGTACAAGAAATTGTCTTTGTCATCTTCAGAGTTGGTGGAGAAGTGAAAGAAAGTGAAATTGTAAAGAAGGTTTTCAGATCTCTCCTAAAATATTATAGTCATAAAGTGTCAGCCATTGAAGAATCTAAGACTTGGATTAATATTCAGTTGATGAAATGTTCGGTACTCTTATTGCCTTTGAGATGAGAGAGTTTGGTAAAGATGTTCCAAAGAAAGAAGTTGCTTTCAAAGTTAACACAAAGATTGAAGATGAAGTTGTTGATAAAATTGATTAACTTGGTGAAGCTGAAGCAAACTTTGTGAGAATATTGAAGAAAGGCACCAACAAATACAAAGGTAAGTTACTATTCAAATGTTTCAATTGTGGAAGAATAGGTCATTTTGCTTCTAAATGTCCTTATAAAGAATCAGACAAGCAATAAAAGAGATAAGGTTAAAAAGGGTCTATATTCCAAAGAAAACAGTGGCTCCTCTAAAGATGAGGAGAATGATTCAAATGATGAAACTCTCTTTATGACTTTCAATACTACTAATAGAAAGTATAATGTTGAGAAATGTAAGGAGTCTGACTCCTTGAGTGATGAAGACATGTTTTCCTCTGATCCGGATTTGGAATCTATGGAACCTAAAGGTTGGGACTTCAATTCAGATGATTGGGGAATAGACTTTGAAGGAAAAATTTGGTCTTCTTTGGAAGAAATGAATGAAGCAAGGGGACAAAATTAGAAATATGAGAGCTTGCTTGCAAAGCCAAATTAAGAGATTGACAAACTGAAAATCCAAGAAGAAAAAGGCAAGGTATGTGAAATCAAATTAAAAGAGGTAGAAGGTGTGATCTCTAACTTGAAAGTAAAGGTTAAAGAAGGAAAGAGAATTGAATATTATTTGAATGTCAAGCTTAATGACACAACTGTTGAATGTTTAAAGCTTGAGGAGGAAATTGTCACTCTAACGAATGTTCCTAAAAAAGGAAAATGAACAAAATGTCAAAGGAGAGAAGTCTAGCCCTAATTGTTCCAAGTCAAATGAAATGCTTGAAATAAGAAAAGAAAGATTTTACACTGAAGAATCCAAGAAGAGTGCCTCCAGAGATGCAAAGAATACTTAGAATGGCAAGAAATAAAATGGATCCAATCCTAACCAAAAGCAAAAAGGAAGTTCTCCATCTACAAAATAGCATGTTCTTTCCAATTTCAATCAACCCTTTCAAGGTTACTATTTTTCTTGCAATATTTTTAGGCATAAGGATATTGATTATAGAGTTAGACAAAGGAGGAGTAATAACATGGGTAGAATGTCTTTCATACCTCAAAGTAAAAAGACTATCATGTTTTATGGATATTGCCATGTTTGCAACAATTATGGTCACAAGGTTGATAAGTCCAGATCTAAGATGATGAGGAACAACCCTATTCCAAAGCACAATATTGTGTGTTGTAGATGCAATAATCCGGGACATAAAGAAAACTGCTACAGAAGTGGCTTTGCTAAGCAACCAATTTAGAAAAATGTTGAACCCTATGATTAGCAAAAGAAGGGAAATGAAAAATTCTAGAAAGAATACCATGAGAAGAAGGATGATACCACACTTGTGCACTTTGTAAAAGATTCTAATATAAGATAAGATAGAGCATTATATCAAGGGGAGATTTCTCTTGCATAATATTTTTTCCCCTTGAAAAGGAAAAGGTGTTGGAATCCTCAACATGAATGAAGATTTGGATCAGAACAGTTGGTATGCAAATCTATTGTGCATAAATGTACCTCTATTGAAATTTTCGGTGGAAATAAAAGATGTGTGGAAGATTGGTACACTTGTCCTAAGTGATATCATTCTAATTTTGTGTACCGCACATAAAGGTAAGATTCAAAAAGGTAAAGAAGTATGACCAAGACATTCACATTTTGGAAAAGTCATGGTTCACTTCTCTTTGTAGGAAATGGTTTTGTCTTGTGGACTAGGAGACAAGTTGATCAAGATGTGAAGTTTTTATATCCAATGTCTCAAGTTTGTACACCTTCTGAAGTAAAAGATGCAAGTGATAGAATTTTTTCCCATACTCTGGCAGGGTGAAGTGAAGATGAAGGCTTGTTGGAATGTTCCACATTCCTCAAGAAAGAATGTCTTTTCCATATTATCTTATGGATATATTTATTGAAAGAGCAAGTCACAATTTTTTTCTAGACAAACTGAAAAACTCTTAGCCAAGGACGACATTGTAGCACGCGGATGTCCTTTCAGTGCACTAGCATCTTGTATGGATTGAAAACCGAGTCTATTCCAAAATACAACTAGGGACCTACTAATAGTTTGATAACAAAACTTTTAAGATTTGAGAAAAAGCAGAAAATAACAAAAAGTAAAGTAATTAAACTAAATGAAATGTGGATGATTAAAACGAGAGAAAAGGAAAGGGATATTCAAAAAGATCCAAAAGATGAAGCCTTTGACAATGAAATATCTACAATACCTACATACATAAGATCAAGGAAAAATGTTGGGGTTGTTTAGGGGCTTGCCTCAGTCAAACCCCCGTTTTGATGTTTCCACCTCCATAGAAAATCGGATAGGATCGAGATAGATTTAATACATAGAGTAAAAGATGTGTGATAAAAACAAACCCTGCAAAGAGGAGAATCCTTATCTTGAATATGATATATGAGATAAAGAAGAGATATAAATGCTAGAATGCCATGCTAACTGAATTAAATGATAATGCAATAAGGAAACCACAATTACCATCCTTTAGTAAGATGATAATTTTGAAAGGGAGAAGCTGCAATCTCCAAGATCGAGAGAAGTATGCTTATAGGATATGAGAGAGAACTTCTATGAAGCTATGCTATGAGAGCGAGAGAGAAAGAGAGAAAAAGAGAGATAGATATGGTAGAGAGATTGAGAGAGATTGAGAGAGTGAGAGAGAGATAGGATGAAAAGAGGTAGAGATATAGGTTGAATGAATCAAATGAATGTAAGAATGAGAGAGGGAGAGTGAGTGAATAAATGGTCAAATGAGAGATAAAATGAAGTATATGCATGCAAAGGGTCGTTCGTAGAGCCTCTACAAGTTGCAAAGGTGTTACATTTGTTGGTAGGTGGGAAGTGTAACGTCCAAACAACTACTACAGTTAGGAATATTTTTGAGATGTTTGCATGATGCGCAAATGTATGTACGATGTGTGGTCGTCCACGATAAAAAACACTTTAACAACTGAAAATGATTGGGTTAAGGTTATATGGAAGGGGATATTGCATTATCAAATTTAATTTATCTAAAGGGGAGGTTCATGTGATGTGAAATTGCATAGGATACAATTTTTGACATTACAATATGTAAGATATATGTCATCAAGAGATGTTATAATATCATGTATAGACGAGGGGAGTAAAATTATATCATCTATATCTCTCCTAGAAGGTATGTTGCAAGGTATATTTACACTAGGTGTGTAATTATCAATATCACAATTCATATTATTGTCACTGAGCTCCTTGATAGATGACATGCATGTATTCAATAATAATGGATGGTTTCCAATTATCTCTATGAAGGAAGGAAAATATGATACATGATAAAAAAATCCCTCCATAAAACTGCATCTTAATCCTTATTAACCTATGTTAAGAATACCAAATATGGAGGGTGTTATTTAATAAAAGATAAAAAAAAAAACTATCAAAACCACCAATGTATTTATAAATATCAACCAAGGAGTAAGACCTAGGAGAAGCCATGAGGTAGAATATCCTAGGGTGGGCCGAGACAGTGAGAGAATATATATATATATATATATATATATATATATATATATATATATATCACTATGTACATGTGAACCTTGAGAAAAATAATTATAGCATATAAATATTCAACCTTATAAAATATGAAAATAGATGAGAAAATAGAATCATATCAGATCTAAAAACCCTAATATTTTTGAAAGGAAACCTTTGAATGAATGCTAGGTCACGTAGTATTGATCGGAATAAGGCTTTCTTGAGCATAGTCTAGGCTAATCCAATGTCATGCATACATATAAGCACAATTAACCTAGACTAATAAGTGATTATGGAAAATTCATGAGCCTATAATTTTTATTATGTATAATTATCCAATGCAAGAATGCAAATATAAATTCTATGATCTAAAAAATGAAAGATTCATGTAAAGATTCTATAAAGTAGAATATCTTGGGATCCAAAATACAAAACCTAAGTTTGGTATTCACCTTGGAGTTATAATGGCAAGTAGATATTTTCATATTGTGTCAAAATATGATGTTTTATTAGGATTTAGATGTGTAGTCTTTGAGTCAACCATTGGACCATATAAATCTTTATTATTGGTTCACATAAACTCATCATTCATGAGCATGAATGGTCCGCTTATCACCTATTGCATCTCAATAATGCTCACAAGGTGAAACATTAAGACTTCCCAAAGGTCACCCATCCTATTGTACTATTATGACAAGTATGCTTAATCATGGATTTCCCTCCAAGATCAAGCCCACTTAGCTTGTAACCACATGTGAACCACTACTCATGAAATACGAGTTAATGAGTTTAACTCAAAAATTATGTAGATGATAAAACATCATAATTAAGATCAAAAAATTATTTTTCCTTTGTGTAAGGCTAAGTCTAGGAACTAAGATCAAATATGTAACCACAAATTTGTCCTTCACTTGTAGATTTGATTTGGCACACTATAAAATTTTATTTTTCTACTTGTCAAATTTACCTTAGCTTCTTCAACTCCTCTTAATCTCTAAATATTGGTGATATTTAGAAATATCTTGGAAGGGTTTTTGATTCATTGCAAGGAGACAAGTTCTCCTAGATCAACCCTTGAAAACATGTACAAAGTTAGGAAACAACAAGCAAGCTTCCTAATATATGTATGCAAATTTGTTGTTAATTTTATAACACCTAATCACATGTTATTGATTGCTCCTTTAATGTTATAGAATGAGAGATACTTATAAATTCTATATCTAAAAGTGAATGCATTAAATATCTTTATATTCTTTCACATTGATTAAATTTTATTAAATGTGTGTTTAGTTTGCTCAACACAAAAGGATAAAAAGGGGCTAGTTAGCCAAATTTGAATTATAAATTTAAAAAATGAAAGGGTCAAGTTTGTGATCGAGAGGTCAAACCCACAACTACAAAAATGACCCTAGGTGGACAAACAACCAATTCTAGGTAAATAATGGCTTGGTGGAAGTAGGTGTATAGATAAATGTGTAGATAAGATGAATATATAAAAGTATATGCATATAAGGATAAGGTGAGGGATAAATGTACAAGGATGTGTGTAAATATGAATGGATAAAGGCTAGGAGAATAAACCCAACTTCACACAATATTTCATCTTTTGTTAATATACAATGTATCAAGACATTTCCTCATAACGATCACAAAATTAAATGGGAAATGACATGGATATGCAAATTTCACCATTACAATATCTTTTAACTCTTTAATACTCATAAACACCCATATATGACACGATAATATTCAAGTTCAATGCATATAGATACAATTCCTTTAATACATCACACCATTTAATTATTTTGATGTTACACAAACCCACGGATATAATCGTTATCTTAGAAGAAATCATTCTATGTTGGAATTATCCATTTTTCCAAATATTAGAAGAAAAAAAGTTAAAAAAGAATTGGAAAAAGTTGTACTACATTATTGGTTAAAGATGCAATTATTATTGTAAGGACCCACTCTTAAAAGGAATCTATAACTAAAAGAAGTCTACTAATATGGTAGGCAATCATTATCTTTCTAAGAAATCATTCTATGTTGGAATTTTCCTTTTCTGTGGGTTAGAAATTTAATTTCACAAGTGAGTTTAAAGAAAGCATACATGTTATTGGTTAAGGATGTGAATTTTATTGTAAGGCTTCATGTTTAAAAACAAAGTTATAATTAAAAGAAGCTTATAATATCATATTGTCATGGTAAGTACAATTTATTCAATCGTCCAATAAATTAATAGATAGAGAATTATAAAAAAAGTTCGTTTGATTCTTCAACATTAAACTTCTAATTTTCTTCATATATTAAAAAATAGATGTTTATCAATCATAACTACACCCATCACTTACATGATATAATTTTATACTTTTTATCAAAATGAATCTACAAATAAAATTATAATATAATCTATCATCACCCTCATCCTAATGATTTTAGCATTATTTTCATGAAACAATTTTATAAGGGAGAGAATAATTACCATTTCCTATATGCCACAAATGAACCTCCAAAATCGAATATATTGTGGTCATGGTCACCTACAAAATTGACATAAAATATGTAAGCCCATCGTAATCAAGCCCCAACTTTTTCCATTTATTTTTAACTAATTCTCATCGTAATTTACTATTCAATTCCACGTACCATGAACAAAAGAGTTTTTTTCTATATACATAGGCATGAGAGACATATACGTAGGACATATCATGGGCTTAGGGATGATAGACCCAAAGGGACCAAGTCTAACTTGTTATGGATTTATTATTTATTATAGATGCCCAATGTCATGAATTCATACGCCCTATTTTTATATAAGACAATTTTCACTCAATATGGTGGATGGATTTGACATTTTAAAGTTTGAAGTTCAAAATTTAAAATAATTTAAATTTGATTTCTTTTTAATCGAATATTATGTGTCAATTTTCGTGTTAAATTTTTTAAATTGTGTATTTAAGTCGAGTATAAAAGGACACCATTTTTACTTTATTCTATCATCTATCAAGAATTCATTTATCACCCATCATCACCCAAAAGCTTAAGGAAAGATTCTTATCCAATCAAGTTAGTAACATAATCACTGTAGACTCTATCATAACTTCAACTATCTTTGCATGTTTTGATTGCATCATCTCTTTATTAACAAAATCTAAAACCTTAGTTTCACATTAGGTCTGTGGATCACCTCTTTTGAATTATTGTTCCAAGTTTTAAGTTCCAAGCTCTAAGTTATCCTCATTTCAGTTAGTGCTTGATACATTAACTACATGTTGTCTTTCTCATTTATTAACATCACTATTCATTTATTGTAGGTCTAGACATGAAGGAGAGCTTTTGTTTGTAGAAACAAAAGATTTGTAGGTCATATGATTGGATCTATTAGTCAAAGGTCATCTCCATGCACAAAGTTCAAATCCATGAACTTATAGATTGATTTCATGCACATGGAATTATCCTAGGTTGGTGCAAAGTTCCAAGACTTTTGGCTCATATTCATCTCAATTTCCTCATCTTAGATATGAAATTAGAAATAAGGTATCCTTCATCCATCACAATGTTTTCCATCTCTAATTCCAAGGTACACATTTATTATTGTCATTTATTTATATTTTTAACTTTGACCAAGTACACATTTCTAGTCTATCACCTTTATCTATGGTGAACTATTTATTATTATTTATTTGCATTTGTTTACCTTAGATTATTAAAGTAAAGGTGTGCTTTATTCCCTTACATAAAATGGTGAACTTGACATTCAAACTATAACTTATGCTAAGGTTTTGACCTTTAAATTTCTAATTTTTAGATATGATTTTCTAACTTGTATGATTTATATTTCATATTTGATTAGAGTCCGGGCTCACAATCACTTGTGCTTCTTGGTTCTATTTTGATTAGGTTTTAGAATTTCATTGTTTTATCTCTTTGATGTAGATACCCCCCACCCTTTGATTGTTCTTCATTGTTAGATATTCCATAGAATTCATACCTAACCGCTAATTTGACCTATGCCCATTCATATATCAAGGATCCTAATGTGTTTCCATTATAATTTGTTAGATATTACCTAAGGATCCTTGAGGACATAATCTCCTTTTATCATATGTCAGTTGCCTCATGATTTATGCATGCATTGGGTCATAATGTTTCTCCTTTTTATCTTTCATACAACTTGTTAGTACCTTTCCATCCACTCTAGATGACCTTTCTTTATTTTTCATTATGATTACTAACAATTATCCACTTTGTGTAGCAAATGATGATGACGACCTAGCTCTAACTTTTCATGCTACATCTAGAGATTTTACTTTATGTGATGTCATACCTAAGGAGGCTATTATTTCTATATCTCATGATTATCTTTCACCTACATCTACAAATTTTCTTGCATGTGTTTCTCTTGCAATTCTTTTATTAGAGCTTAGTGATGTTCACATGGTCCTGAGCTTGTTCTTCTTGTCCCATAATTGTTGACTTGTTGATTCATGATGCACTTGTCAATGCTCATGGTTGTAATATGACTCATGTTTATTTAAGCAACCAAAATTTTATGGGTTGATATAATAAGTCCAACAATGATTTTGGTGGTCCAACTCACAACCCACACAATATGCGCATTCCCCTCATAGTTTTATCTATCTTGTGGGAAGACATCTTAGTTCCTCTATTTAACCTTCTCCCATATGTTTTCCGCCCTTATTAGTTGTATTTTTAACTTGATTTCCTTCTCTCTCCAAAAATGTGATCACATACCTTTAGTTGTAATGACGATCAAGAGACCTTTAGGTTCACTCAAGCAACCCATGTAAGTTGTAGGGTTGCTCAGGTGACTTGCCTACAAAAGAAGGCAACCCAACTTTTAAGAGGAGTGACCCTACTATGTTTGGTTGGAATGTGAATCTTATAGTTATGATATTTTGTCTTCTAATTTTGTCTCTAATTGACAATATTCTTAAGTCTTGATGGCACCATGCACTCTTGAATATTGATCATCTTCTCTTAACTATTTTTCATCTTCCCTCTAATTGTGAGTTTATTTTCCTATATATACCACCCATCCCTCATCTAACCGTTATTGAAGAACCAATTTGAAGTAATTAATAGAAAGCTATACAATATAAGGAATTATGTTGCCACTATATGATTTTGCTAGAAGCTATGTACCCTTCCCCTAGGAACATGATCACATTTAGAAATTGGCATGCCTCTTTACAGAGCCAATTCTTAGATCTACATTCCTATGATCTAGCCTTCTAGGACAACACCAAGAAGCTTTTGAAGACTTCTTTACTTCCAAGGAACCTTCAACCTTATATCTTCCCTTTCTATCAAAAGGAGCATGCCCCAAAGCTAAAAGAGGAGAAGAAACAACAAATCAGCTAGATCCTCTAAGGAATCCATTCATATCAACTTCAAAGAATCTCTTGAAGATTCACACATGTTTTCATGTTTTAGGTCTATTTCATTAGAAGTTTCATTTAAATAATAACATTAATTACTAACTAAATCGCTAAAAGTTCCATGAGGACTATAAAAATCCATTACTATTTCTTTGTTAGATTAGATTTGTTTTTGCATTCTCAGGAAAATTTAGATTTAACTTACTTTTCATAGATTGCATTAGATTAGATGCTTCTTTGTTTTACTTGTTTTGAAAACTTCTCTGCAACTTAGAAAATAAAAACAAAAACATTTAGATTCAAATCAAAATGTAAAACTCAAAATACACTATATTTAGGCATATATAATTGATTATTTGCGAGTAGGTTAATTAGTTCACATTTCATTTTGGGAAAACACAAAAAGAAGAGAGTATTTTTTTTGCATGCACTAGATTGACTCATTTAGGTAAAATCATTTTGATTCTCAAAAAAAAAAGTAAGAAAAAATGTCTCAATCCCAACACAAGGCACTTGACAAGAACATCTCAACAAAGTAAACAAAAGTAAAAATTCAACACTTGAAATGAAACAAGTGAACCCAATCAAGCTCAAACAAACATAGGAAAAACAATATACCGAATTTTCCCTTATAATCTTGAGCACTCTTCCATAATTCAAGAATATCACACTGAACGTGTCTTATAATTAGGGAGAATTAGATTAAGTCATTCTTAAGTGAAATAGTAGTTGACCATGAACAAATAGGGATCCTTAAGCATATTCAAGAAAATGATCAAGAATGCATAAGAGAAGAGTTTAGTGCAAGGGAACTCACTTTCTTATAATAGTTGATTGATCCAAAAGAGTAGAGTCTAAAAACCTTCTACCTCTACATAATAAACAAACTTAATAAGATTAGAGTTAACAATTCTCCAGATCAAATAAGAATCACAACAACAATACCACTTCAAAGGTTTGTAAGATAACATCTCATGACTTCAATAGTTCAAACCCCAACTCCATGATTTATCAATTTATTTGATATCAATTCATCGACATATGCCGACAAATCATACTAATTAATACTTTTTGTACCTATCATCAAATTTAAGGGCACATGATAATTACATTTTGGAATCTTAAACATGAATTTTAAGATCTTATTGATAAAAAGGCGGTACAAGTTAAGGACAATAATGGTTATGCATGAACATATTTCCCACCTCATGATGTGATATAGCCGATTCTTCCAAGGTGAATGATAATGCATACAAACATTTGGCACATCACATGGCACAAATCATGAAGAACCAAACAAAGATTAAATCCAAGTACACATCAATGAAATATTTTATGGCAATATGCTTTCCAAGGTACACAATATGAATCCAAGTGAGGTAAAGGTTGAAAATGATACATCTCAAGAACAATAAAAATTTACTTCTTCAAATATCCCATTATTGTATGATATTTTAATCCAAAAATAAACATCTATAGGTCATACTCCCTTTGCATATCACGATGGTAAAGAGAATGTCTTGTTGGGGCAATAATTCAAGTGATATATATTGTGGTTCTGTTTGATCTACACTTCTTCATGTTTCTTATTTACACATTTCATTTTATGTTATTCTAGGATTTTCGCTTAATCTTACCCCTTGGAGGTAAACATTTTTATCCTTTTTATTTTTTTCATGTACTCATCATTCCCCTAAATTAGGGTCAAAAGTGGGGACATATTCCATACTTTATTTTTCATGCACACAAAGGTAATTATATCAAGTATGTATCTCCAATTTTTCATTACTTTTACCTTATAATTATCATTCTCAAGTTTAACATGCTAATGCTTCATCCTCACTTTTACTATGCTTATGATACTTTTTATACACCTTTCCATGTTATATATGCTTACATTTTATCCAATATTTCTCTCATTCCTTGTTAATTTATGTGTGCACCTTAATGGGTACACATGAAATGAAGAGGGCATATTATTAATAATCCTCAAATTTATTTATAATTTGTATTTAGACTATAGATAATTACTCTAGCTATTCTACTTCAAGTTGTTTAGCTTTTCAAATTTTTTAGTTTGGTATGGGCTTGACTTATGCCAATTCTCATACACACCAAACTAGGGGGGAATGCAATAGTAAAAAGTGCATAGCCTATAATTTTACCATTCATTTCTACCACTTTATATGGGTGTCTTGATTACTTGGTTGCAACTCATAATTTTGACTAATTTGACATAATCTTACCTAGATTCCCATTTGATTATTAAAAAAGTGCATACCCTATAATTTTATCATTCATTTCTACCACTTTACATGGGTGTCTTGAATACTTGGCACCACAACCCATGATTTTGACTAATTTGATACCATCTTACCCAAATTCCTATTTGACTATAAAAAACATAACGAGATCAATTCTTGTATATTTATTAGCTCACAAATTACACGTTCCTTAGTAGGTTCAAATATTTTCTTGTAGATTTAACCTAATTTATTTTGACATGTGTGATTCCTTAAAGTTTTTAATTTAAAATTTAAAATGGGTTGAAGATAACCTTTTCCCAACTAGTCGATATGCAATTACTCCTAGGCCAAAACTTTTGAATTGTGTGTCTAATCCAAGTACAAAATGATATCATCTCTATCCCATTCTATCATCTAGGAAGTATCCATTCATCGTCCATCATCACCCAAAATCTTATAGGGATCCTTATTTAATTTAATCACATAAAATCTCTCCAAGTATTGTTCACAACTTCTTGATATCTTTGTATATTTTTCTTGCATCATTCTTTGTTAATCAAATATAAAACCCTAGTTTAACACTAGTTCTTTGCATCACCCTTTTTGTATTATTATTCTAAGTTCCAAGTTTTAGGTTGCTGATCTTTTTAGGATAGTGCTTGATACATCCATTTCATGTTGTACTTGTAATTTTTATGAAAAAATGATCATTAAGATCTAAGTGTTTATCATGAGAGGAAGATCCTTACTTCACAAGCTCCTAAAGGTGTTTGTTAGCATTGCCAATTGATTATATTAGGTCATGAACTAGATTCTACAAAAATTAAGGACTACCAATATCTAGTGTAATAATAGACACATGAACTCAATTTTATATATGATTTAAAGATCAAAATAGTGAAAAAGAGAGTTTCTAAGAACACAAGAGAGCATGCAATATTATCAAGAGACACCAACAATGAAAGTAAGAATTCATAAAAGAAAGCTCACAATGACATGTAAAATCATGCAAACTGAGTAAGTACATATAGAAGAGGTGAGTGGGCAATAATTACCAAATCATATATAATTTAAATCTCCCAAAATTAGGGAGTTACTCTTGATAGATAGATGTTGACAACTCACTCTCTAACCAACTGTAATAACCTAAGCTAACAAAAGTGTAGGAAAAATACATAACACCCAAATATAATGAAAATATAACACCCCCTAATTACAACTTATGTGGGTGAAATAAGGGTCCTAACATATAAAGCCATATTAGGTACCTCTGTACGTAGAGTTACCCCAAATAAAAGAGAGAGATGCCCTCCAAAGTAGATAGAAAAAATACCCCCTAAAGTAGAGAGAAAAGAGAGAAAAGGATCATACAACCCTTGATGTGCAACCTCTCACACTAAAACTAAATGCTAAAGAAGATTAACTATCATCAAATGATAACTATTCACTTATGAAGAAATATACTATTGTGTGCATATAAAAGGTCTTTTTATTCCACAAGGAATAGTAAAGAAGAAAGCACATTATAACAAACTATGTAAACTACATATCTATTCCTGTATTGATATTGAAATGTTCCACTTTGATTAAGAGTTTTGGGCCTAAATTTAGAAGATAACAAATAAAAAATAGGTAATGTAGGAGACACAACATGTGCCAAAAGAGAAGATGTAGTCATGGAAGCACTATCATCTATCAAGAAGGTAATGAAATCACAAGGTCCTTATTGGTGTCCTCAAGATACCAAGAATGAAATCCCATAAATAGATATGAGGTGTTTGTTAAGTAGACCTCCTAATGAGGCACAAATATTATAGACATAATGAATCTTACTATAAATAATCACTTAAAACCCCTACTGAAGCAATAAACTTTGTCAAATCAATAGTTATAAGAGGAATATCCTTAAAGAGGAGAGTAATGGTCTTAATAATGTCCTCAAGATTGATGAGATATGACTCAACAAACAAATAGGAGATGTTTGATAGGAAGATATCCCAATGAGGTGGATTTAGAAAATAGATAGGTTGGTCCTACTAAATTGGATCATTGAGAGGAATTCATATCTCAATAGAAGTGTGAATAGATTAAGTAATCCTGGCACATTGCTATAACCTCAGGCAAATCCAAGTTTAAATAACTATATTGCTCATCCTAAAAACTACTCATAGCTTGAGTTGAAGGTCCACCCCTCCAAATGCAATAACATCTTCAATTTTTACTTCCTAAATCACCATATAATTAGGTATAAACTCAACTCTCTTTCCTATCTCACTATGAATAATCTAATGCATGCATAGGAGATTATTTAACAAAGAGGGTACACAAAGGACATCATGAGATGATCTATCACCCATATCAACAAGATCTCTTCCACACATACTCACAAAAATACTGTCACCCATAAGTATGTGAGGTGTACAACAAGGCCCCAAAGATAAGAATATGATTGATCCATGTGATGCAAGGCACTAGAATCACGTAACCCTTTCCTTTTCCCTTACAATTTATTTTAGAAGACCCTATATATGATGAACCCATAGAGATAGAATCATGAACATTGTATAAGGTTAGTAAGTCACATTGTTGAATCTATAGGTTAAAAGTTATTTTTGTGTATAGAGTTCAAATCTAGAATGAATTTGACCCAAATTAACTTACAACTAAAATAAATAAATTAAAATCATCTTAATCTACTTATCTCAAATGAAAAACTTGAAACAAATAATTAAACATCTATCATATTATTTATCATCTCTGATTCTTAAACATGTAATTATTATTATTTTTTTTTTAAATTTAATCAAATATACATTTACAATTCTAACTCCCTTATCTAAAATAAATCATTTATTTACTTATTACACATATTTACCAATATAAACACACTCTTAAAAAAGGACATTACAATAATAAAGATGGGCCCTAAAGTACCTAATCTTAACTCACCTTCCACATAAACACATTCAATAACATGAGTAGATGCATCCACCCATTTATGGAGTACCTTATGCTACTATGTTTATGAGAACAACAATACAAGTAAATGGGTGGGTATGGCACATTATTGGGTGAGGGAAGATGGATTTAGATAAACACAATTTTAGCTTACACGGAGATAAATTTGATGATTAAGTTTTGTTGTCAATTTTTTTACAATTATTTATTTATTAATTTTTATATGTTGAAATGATGTAGATTAGAGTAGTAAATATTAAAAAAATAGAAGTATATTTTAATTATAATTTTTTGAAAATTTTGATGGTGCATTTAAATATAATTATTTATATGATACAATCTTTTACAAATTTTGATGGTGCATTTAAATATAATAATATATATGTTATATTTACAGTATGTAAATCATTACACACTTTAATTTTCAAATATAATAAGTTATTATGATTAGAAGAAAGACATACATAAACTATATATACAATATAATGAAAAAAAATGAATTTTAAAATATTTAATTATAGTATATGAATATAAAATTAAATTGTTGAATAATTTTTGTTTATAGTTGTCCTGTTATTATCCATAATCCATATTTCTAATTATCCAATATAATTTATTACATCCATTTAAAATAAAGATTTATGACCATTTATATATTCAATTCAATGCCATACATCTCAAGAGTACACCTAACCAACTTTAAGTCTCCATTTGATGACAAACAAGTAGGAGATAGAAAAGACACCAAAACACAATGTAATTGGAAGGGGGAAAATGGACCCATAAAGATACCTAACTATAGTTTAAAAAACATAAATAGAAATAGGTGGGATGAGACATGAAAGGGGTAGGGAAGGTTGGACCCAAAAAAAGAAGTCCAACAATGAAATAACAAATGGCACAATATATACATGAAATTCCAAAGAAAAGCATTAAAATGAATTAAAAAATAAGAAAAAAGCACCATGGGACAAGAGGATAGAGGATTGGAGAATAGGGTTAGGGGAGATGAATCCTAACACACCCATTGCTCGTGAGCAACAGAGGTTGAATATTCTAGTCTAGGGCAGAAAATTTGTGAAGCCTCCAAAATCCACCATGGAATTTAAAAAGAGCAGGAAGATTAAAAAAGATTAAAAGAATGGTGGAAGTTGACAAAAATAGGTAATCCCTCTTTAGGTAGGTGTATCCCTTTGCATGTCAATACCCCAACAAACTCTCTCTTTACATTTGCCACCCCTGTCCTGCCCTGCCCTGCCCTGTTTTAATTTTTGTTTTGGTCCTTTGATTTCAGTTGCTTAAAAGCCAAAGAGTCCTCAAACCTCAAGGACAGGGCCTGTGAAATTCCGGTTAGAGTTTCCCGTCAAAAAGCTTTTCACTTTCTGTCACATGACAGAATTCCAAATCCCAATGGCCGTCGAGGCGAACGGCATCGGGTTACTTACAAATGACGCACAAATTCCCGTCCGCCTGAAGCAGGAGGAGGCGACGACGACGACTACGATTGTGAGCAATAATCTGTCAATTGACGGCAGCGACAGCCAGGACAAGGCTCCCCGCCTGCCGCGCTGGACCAGGCAGGAAATTCTGGTGCTGATCGAGGGTAAAAAGGAGGTGGAAAGCCGCGGGAAGAAGCCGAGGGTGGTCGTCGATGGGCAGGTGAATACAGAGTCAAAATGGTCTGCGATTTCGAATTACTGCAAGCAGCATGGGGTAAACAGGGAGCCAGTGCAGTGCAGGAAGCGGTGGGGTAACTTGTCGGGGGATTATAAGAAGATTAAGGAGTGGGAGAATAATTGTCAGGGTAAGAGTGAAGATGAAATTCTGTCGTTTTGGGCGATGAGGAATGATATTAGACGGGAGAATAAGCTGCCGGGGTTTTTTGACAGAGAGGTTTATGATATTTTGGAGGCCTATGTTGGGGGAGGCGGAGGGGATGTTAGTAGACGGGAAATTAAGGTGGTTGAGGCTGAGGTGAGGGGGGAGGTTGAAGCCGAGGTTGAGGCTGAGGTTGAGGTTGAGGTTGAGGCTGAGGCTGAGGCTGATGCTGAGATTGAGGTTGAGGCTATTTTTGATAGCGGCCGGCCTTGCGGAGGGGAGGAAGGAGGATTGTTCAGTTCTGATTTCGAGCATTCCGCTGAGGAGGAGGTGGATGTGCACGTGGAATTGGGGAGGAGTCCCGTGAAGGAGGCTGTGCTTGAGAGTCCTACCACCACTGCTGTCACGCCGCCTCCGCCTCCGCCTCCCAGGCATGGTGAGTTTCAATTCAGATTTTCTTGTTTTCTTTAAACATGTCTTTATACAATGATATTGGACACTTTTGCATGATAATGTATTGTCCATTCTACCTACTAGGCACGGTAAGTTTCTAGTTAAATTCTCTCCCTCCCTCCTCTTTTATGGTTGAAAAAATCATTTTATTTGTTTTTCCCCCTTCCTACAAACTTTTAGAACTATACTTTCTCCTTCAAGCCAGATAAACCGAAAAAAAATATCTTGGAATTCTTCTAGAACAAAAAAATCCTCGTATCTTTTTCCTACAAACTTTTCGAACAATAACGTCTCTTTCAAGTCGGATGGACTGAACTTTTTTATCTTGGAATTCTTAAAGAACAAAAAATCCTCATATCTTGTTTTCCTACAAACTTTTAGAACAACACTGTCTCCATCAAGTCAGATAGACCAAAAAAAATCTTGGAATTCTTCTTAACAAAAAAAATCCTTATATCTTGTTTTCCTACAAATGTTTAGAACAATAGGCCAATTTTTTTTGGAATTCCTCTAGAACCAAAAATCCTCATATCTTGTTTTCGTTTAACATGTCCATTATATAATAATATTAGGCACATTGCATGAAAATGTATTGTCACACTCTATCTTGAGCAATGTTAAGTTCCAATTCAGATTGTCTCTTATTTTATTCTAACATGTCCATTATATAATAATGTTAGGCACAATTGGATGATAAAGTAGTGCCATATCTCCTTCCTAGACATGGTAAGCTTCTAGTCAGATTATCTCTTTGTTTTCTTTTAACATGTCCATTAATTGTGATATTAGGCACAGATGCATATGCCATAAATATTTATTGCCGTGTCCTCTTCCTAGACGTGTGAAGTCTCAATTAATATTGTCTTGTCTTTTCTTTTAACATGGCCATTATATAATGATAATAGGCACAAACGCATGAATATGTATTGCCACATCCCCTTCCTAGGCAATGTTGTTCCAATTCGGATTGCCTCTTGTATTCTTCTAACATGCCCATTATATAATGATATTAGACACAATTACATGATAATTTATTGACACCTATTGCCACATCCCCTTCCTAGGCAATGTTGTTCCAATTCGGATTGCCTCTTCTATTCTTCTAACATGTCCATTATATAATGATATTAGACAGAATTACATGATAATTTATTGACACCTTCCCCTTCTAGGCAGAGTAAGTTTCTAGTCACATTGCCTTATTTTCTTTAAACATGTTTATAATATAATGATGTTAGGCACAGCTGCATGAACCTGTACTACTACATGCCCCTCCTTGGCATGGTAAGTTTCATTTCATATTGTCTCTCGTTCTCTTTTAACATGCCTATTTTATAATGATATCAGGCACAACTGCATGAATATGCACTGCCATGTACCCCTTCCATTCGATATTAAGTTTCAATTTAAATTGTCTCTTGTTTTCTTCTAACATGTTCACTATATAATGATATTAGGCAGAATTGTATAAATATCTATTGCCGCCTCCCCTTGACAGGCATGGTAAGTTTCAATTCAATTGTCTTCTTGTTTTCTTTTACAATGCCCATTATATAATGATATCAGTCACAACTGCATGAATATGTATTACCACCTCCACCTATCTCACTTCACATCTAGGCACGACAAGATTCCATTCAGAAATTCTCTTGTTTTCTGGTAACTTGTCCGTTTCGTAATAATACTATGCATTTTAAAAGCATGATATGCACGATTTTTAATAATATATTATTAGGCATAAGTACACATGGATATGTAGTCATAATATTACTTTGCTATATGATCATATCAGGCATAATTTGCAGAGGGATATATATATATCCTAACCTCATATTAAAGTAATTAACATGCTTGTTATAAATGATACTAGGTAGTGACAGGTACAATTTGACAGATTTTTTTTGTAGTTATAAGATAACCTAATAGGTGAGATATTGACATGCTCGCTATAACTATATTCAACACAATTTAGCACATATTGTGTCATGCCTCCGAAATTACAACACTAAAATATAAAGCATTGAGATAACACATAAATAAATAAAACAAATAACAATTTAAATATAAAAAAATATAAATATAAATGTTAACAATTTAATATATATTAACATATTAATATAAAGCATAAAATAATATTGAAGGCAGATTAGTAAGGGAAACAAGTCTAAATGCAGTAATTAATAAAGAACAATGATTATATTTTGAAAGGAACAGTGATTAAGGATTAAAGGAAAGAGGCAGCGATTACAGTTATAATTAACAGCATTTAGTTTATGAGAGGAGCGATCACTTTATGGAAAGGTAGCAACACTTTAGGAAGGGTAGCGATTCAGTTAAGAAGCAAAGATTATGTTTGTAAGAATGTTGTGATTATGTTCAGATTAAAATGGATTAAAATTAAGTTCTCAAAAGGCAGTGGAGTTGTAAAGGGTCATGTCTCTTAGGAGATATAAGATATAAAATGAAGATCATTTCTTAAGGAGAAGGGAATAAGCAGATCAGGGGTAGAGATAAAAACATCAATAAAAGAATGAATATCAATGGAGCATGCTTAATGTAGCCATAATGATATTAGCCACAACTATAAGATATTTGTAGCCATAACCTAGTATTCAAAATACTTAACACACTTTCTTTATAATATATTATTAGATACAATTAAGCAAATTTTTTTGCTAGAACCTTCCACCTAATATATTAACATTTGCTATGTAATGTGACTAGGTACAATTACATGTGCATATTTAGCTATGTCCCATAGTGTTTTTGGGATGGAGAGACAATTTAAAAATTAGGAAAATTTTAAAATATTGGAAATTTCAATTATTCATATGAAAAGGCATTCACCATATTCATTATATGATTATATTTCATAAAATTATAGCTGAATCAATAATTCACATGACAGCCAGGATACAAATTAACAAGCTTTCATTGATTTCATTATCAATGTATATATACAACAAAATGCTGAAGGGATACAACTAAAAAATGACAAAGTGTAGAAATATGATAAACAATATACTATATAGCAACTAGATATATTATTGCTATGCCTCATCTTTGTTTGCACCAAAATTGGATTTTGAATCTGAGTCACTTTCAATATGAGGGATTACTGTATCTAGTGGAACCCCAAATAAACTCTCTTGTGCCTCCTCATCAATTTGTGTGGCATTTTTAGGATCGACATCCCAATGTGCTGTTGAAATCTGACGATACTTAGGAGTTTGTCAATCCTATGCATGGCCACTAAATTCACCATTTGTTAAGTGGTAAGCCTATTCCTCTTGACTGATTGAATGAAGTTGTATGTGGACCAGTTCCTCTTTGTAGCAGAGGCATTGCCAACCTGTGAAAGGAGACAAGTGGCAAGCATCATCTATTTTACTGCATCCTTGCCATGCCATTTCCACTATTCAATAGGGTTGGTTTGAGCTACTGTAGCCCATTGATCTTGGCCTCTCATTTGTTGAATCTTGAAACTTTGTAATGCCCCCTATTTGGAGTATGCCTGAATTTGCCTTAAGAGATCATTACACAACATAAAATTGTTTAATAAATAATATTTCATGGCAATTTATATAATATATATTGAATTTTAAGAATAAATGAACTATTAGCATTTATGAAATAATGAACAACTACTTAAACTTGAATCTAATCTATAGACTCCTTTCCAATAAGCAATCATGGTAGGGATGGGCGAGAAATGCATGATAGGGCGCCAGAAGAGGAACATCCAACCAAGACAACTCCCTTCATCTTCGGGACGTCCAACCAAGACAACCCCTTTAGGAACATCCAACCAAGGTCCAAGACAATTCCTTTCATCTTAGGGACATCCAACCAAGACAATCCCTTTGGGATCATCCAATCAAGACAATTCCCATATCACCCTTTAATATGTCTCCTTGCCATCCTTACACATGGTTGCTTAAAGGAAAAGATGTAAATTTTAATAATATAAACAATTTCACTATTTTTCCTTATTTACCCATTTAGACATAACATATCTCCCTTATTGCAAGTTAGTTATTATGAAAGTAACTATACATATATGTATATGCCTATCAAATATATATATATATATATATATTAAATGCATATGTATTCAAATGCATACCAATCACTGATTATATCAACTTTTCTGCTTTTCTGAATGCAGATTTTATTTCTGATTGTTTCCATGATCAGGCTTGATCCATTTCATTCCTTGATGCCTCTCCCCACTCATTTATTTCCCCTTTTATATCTTCCATGGTGGGGAGAGTCACAACCATTCATTTAACAAGAGACACACCTTTTCATGGTTGCTATCCTTTGAAAGAGTCATAACTATTCATACATTAATTATTGTTTCTTAACTAATCCACAATCCTCCCTCATTGCCAACGCTTCATTTACACAATGAATCGCTGCCTCCTACAATACTGATCTCTGCTCTCTTATATATTAATCACTGTTGTTGAAATATGGTAGCTTTGGTCAGATATAGATATCGATGATCACTTATCTCATCATTTCCAGATTGGATATTATTTGTGCAAGATAAATAACAGATCGAACTTATTAAGCATTTATGTTTATTAAGTAAACCCGATTAAAGATCGGGTGCTTAGTTAAAGTGAAAAGGCACATCCCATGAACGAACATGCCTCCACCTTGTGGAGACATGTCTGCTCATGGGACGTGTCTCCCTTTTACATACTTAATGCAGATCCGATCCACAAAAGAAGATATTGAAATCAATAAATGTTTTTCTCTTGTAGATCGAATAGCATCAAGGAAAATTCAGACTGTTTTGCTCATATTCATATCTGATCATATCGTTAACATGGTATCAGAGCAGGTTAGAAAAAGATCTGATCAGATTCGCAGAAAGCAATACCAGAAAAAAATCAAGTTAGATAAGACAAGGTTAGCGATGAAGAAAAATTGATGCCAGGTGTATTCATCATCGAATCGGTCATTTATAAGGCGTAAATTACTATTCTTGTGATAATCGATTATTGGTTCTCTCGGTGGCTGCGTAGCCTTCGGCTCTCGCCATCTTAGTACTCATCTCCTCAGGTCCTCCAAGATTCATCACCTTTCGGGCCGACTTCCAGATCACCACTCAGGCAGAGATTCCTCTTTTTGTGCCCTCTATTGGTAGAGCATCTTACAACGGATCTCGGCTTGACGGGAAATGCATCTTTCAGGGGTCTCATGTATCGAGCAATCACGACTCTACTTCCTGTATTGAAAGTGCATCATACCAGTGCACTTCCGCCGAAGGGGAAGTCTGAGACAGGTCTCTCAGGTCCATCACTGCCGACGCAACAGGGAGCAAGTCTTGAATAGTCGCACAACCATCCTGAAGCATTCTCCATTGAATAGTGGTTGCAATTGTGGTGCTCATGCATTTGAATCTGAATGACAACATTGTAACACTTGACCAACATCTTCAACGCCAATAAGATGAAGAATCTGCGAAGTTATTAGGCGAAGCTTAGAAGGATGCCGCCAATGAGAATGGAGTACATTGTTGAGAGCGTCTACAAATTTCAAGTTGCATCGCATATTTCTGAAGATTAAAATCTTCTAATGCCGTGAGTGAAGTCGTGTAAATTAGAGATATTCTGAATCAATCTCATGTATCTTTGATAAGGCATTGAGCTGCCTCACATTTAACATGGCTATTTTTTTGATCGGGAATGAAAATTGAAGTTTGCTAGAAAACTGAGTTGGAGTATCCTATCAACGTCGCCATTCATCAAAATTTCATTCAGAAACCAATTAACGTATTTGAGGATTTCGTGGCGAAGGGGAGCTACTGGGAAAGGCAACGATAAGCGATCCTACCGAACCCAGGCTCTGGCCGTAATCTTTTCAGAACAATTCGGAACTCAGAGCTTTCGATTCGTATCCTACATACAACGTAGGATACCAAGAACATTACTTCAGATTAACTCCGACTTGTCTGAAGAGGACTCATCCTCCACTTGTGTCGACCTTCTCTGTAGAGCTCAATCACTTTGGGAGCTGCTTAACCTTGGAGAGCTTTATCTGGCATCTGGGCGCTATGTTAGTGATTTGATCTTGCATGTGGAGGACGTAACTTCAAGGAGGAAGATGCCTGGTCATAAATCTGAGGAAAGCTTAAAGAGTTTGAATGAGAAGCTGTTTCAGACCTGTATTGTCAAAGATTAGCTGAACATCTTGTCAGAGAAGTCACCATCAATACTTAAAGCAGAAGTATTGACACATATGTATGGTGAGGTCTGGGTAAAGGATGCCTAAGTCGGTAAAGACCTTCTTTTGATATTCAGTTACAATCAAAGTCAAGAGTTTGCATTGAGAGCAACAGCGATCGATGCCACTGCAAAGGGCAGAGAGAGAAGATATTGTGATCATTGATATCAATTCCTCATTTTCTACATCTGATAAAGTTTACAAGTGATGATCTTATCTCTGGGTGTTGCTAGTAAGCGTGCTGCATCCGTTTCATAATCCGGTGGATTATTGTTGAAAACAGAGTGCATCGTAAATTTGAATGGTCAAAGACCATGTTCTAGTTTAACCCTGCAAAGGGCCTGTGTTCAAGCATTGAAAATGGTGGACTGATCTAAGCGCAAGAGCAGCGTTCTATACTGTGTCCAATAATTACATCCATCTGAAGATTTAAAAAGATAAGTATTATTTGAAATCACCTTTCTAGGCTGAATTTCTATTATATCATTATTTGGATCATGTGTGATTAGTAAAAAGAGCTCATGGTTTCTCTTGAATTGTGCTCACTAACATAAGATCCTTGAAGATTCAAATTATTCGTTGCAAATTATTGCTATAACTTGAGATAGTAAACTTCGTATGATATTTCTTTGGATAGTTATAAACTATTAGTAATCTCTCTCTAAAAATGCTTCCAAGACGGATCTAGGAGCAAGAAGGTGATGAGAGATTGCTTAGTGATGAAAAGCTTGAGGCACCTTGAGAGGAAGTCATGCCGACCAAAAAATTGATCAAACATGAAGTCACAACTTGCAGCCATGGGATTGAGTTGGTGGCTAGAGGGATTTCACATCCATAAGTCTTCTTTGCAATTTCTGAAGCAGGGATCAAGAGGGAGTTCTATGATTCAGTAAGGGTTGCAGTGTTGATGCTAAATCCTTGAAGTACCTCTTCAGAAGTACCTCTTCAGTAGTTGAGATCAGAATTCCTCATGTCAGTCAACCTAGATTTAACATTGGTAGCTCCACAAACCTATTTATGATAGAGGGATCTGGGATGAGGTTGAAGAGGACAACCCTAAATCTCTACAAAGGTATGCGTTGGAAACCATTTCTCTAAAGCAAGTGTTGCAGGCATCTTGGACGATAAAGTCAGGAGGTTGATGCAAGTGCTTAAAGATTCAGAGGGAGCCTACTGAACCTAAAGAAGATGATCGAAAGAGTACCTCTGGATGTTGTTTCAGGTTGAGGTCTGCGATGATATCCTAGTGTAGAAGGAAGCAATCTTTTGTGGCCGGATATATTTCAGCCTGTATGGGAACAAGAAAAGCAGTATGGCTCCGGAAATTGCTTGTGGGATTATTTGATCAAAGCATATAGAGATTCCTTACCACTATGTGAGGGACATGGTAGAAAGGAATGCGATCCAGTTGGAGTATATTAGTACAAGCGATCAAACAACAGACATTCACCAAAAACTCTCTCCAGAGTCAAACTTGAACACTTCAGGAAGAAACTTGGTATGTTTGAAATGTAAGTTATTGTTGAGATTGAGACTCAAATTGTTTATTTTGTATTAATATATTTAAAAGATGTTTAATGTGTAAACTCTTTTGTCATGTGTGTGAATCCATGACTTTATGGCCCTCCCCCCCCCCCCTTTTGTGTACATTATTGAAAGGTGACGATCTTTCTAATAATGAACACTTTGACATTGTAAGGTGACGACTTTACAATGATTAGTTTCACTATCATGATGGATATCATGTAACTTGATATCCGTGGATATGTCATGATAGTATCTCTTGGACATTTTGATAGATATCATGAGACTTGATATAAATTTGAAGATCATTATGATCCCTATTCATGGTGGATATGTATATATATCTGTGGATATGCCATGATTTATTATGGTAGACATCATGTGACTTGATGTTAGTGCACATACCATAGTGAAGATGTGTTATGAAGAATGTCATGTGACTTGACACTTTTAGTATACCATATCTTCTGATATCACGAATAAGGTGATATCTCTTTATACTTGGTTGGAGTTATCTTCCCTAGCTAAGAGGGAGTGTTGAAATATGGTAGCTTTGGTCAGATATAGATATCGACGATCACTTATCTGATCATTTCCAGATTGGATATTATTTGTGCAAGATAAATAACAGATCGAACTTATTAAGCATTTATGTTTATTAAGTAAACCTGATTAAAGATTGGGTGCTTAGTAAAAGTGAAAAGGCACATCCCATGAACGGACATGCCTCCACCTTGTGGAGACATGTCCGCTCATGGGATGTGTCTCCCTTTTACATACTTAATGCAGATCCGATCCACAAAAGAAGATATTGAAATCAATAAATGTTTTGCTCTTGTAGATCAAATACCATCAAGGAAAATTCAGACTGTTTTGCTCATATTCATATCTGATCGTATCGTTAACAACTGTCTTTCCATATATTTAATCGTTGCCTTTATTAGTCATTCATCCTTAATACATATAGTTGCTGTCTTTAATTCTTTCTTTATCGCTGACTTTGATGATATTAATTGCTGCAAAATATGATATCATCGCTGCCTTTCTAAGGTCATCACCTATTTAATATTCATCGACCCTTTTGTTACCAAAGTCACCACCCATTAATACTAATCACCCCTTTTGTTTATTGAGCGGCGATCTTGGTCAGAATTACTGCCTGCAATCTCTTAAGTGATCGGGGGCACGACAAACTTGAAGATTGAAAAAATCAATCAATTTTTGTTGAAGGAAAGTTGCCTCGTTGATGCTCTTCATCTTTTGAAGGGTCTTCATTAACCCTTCTTTCTTCGTCTTCAAAAGGAGGCATTTTCCTAGCTCTTAGTGCATGCCATTTGGGGTTTAGAGCATAGGCTTCCATATGGAGTGGAGTGTTCATAATGTTCCATTGTTGTCTCACAATGAGCTTGATATACTCCTCATATAATCCCAAATCAGAGTCCTTGATATGAATTGCATGTTTCATCTAGGCAAACATGCTCTCAGATGTCATGTAAATCTCTCCAAGACTAGGAGAATTCGTATTATCATATCTAATCACTTGCACAAAGGGTGAGATAAGGAGCAAATCTATCTCCAAACAAAAAATTGATTTTAAGAATAATTATATAAGCATCCTATAACTACACAGGAATCTGTGTTCATGGCTTAGTAGATCAAATCGTAACATTCTTGTCTTGTATAATGATATTAGCTACATCTACAAGATATTTGTAATTGCAATGTATATTGTTAAATCTTAACATCCATGCTATACCTGTAGTCATAACCTAGTACATGAAATCTTAACATGCCTGTTTTCGTAATGATATTAGGCACTGTTAGAAGAAATTTTTAGTCATAATGTACTGCACGAAATCCTAATATGTCAGTTGTTAGGATGATATTAGACACAACACATGAAGTTTGTAGTTATAACCTTTTACCGTAAATCTCAAATGCTTGTTGTATATAATGATGCTCTACACAGTTAAACAGACATTTGTACAGTCATAACCTGAAACAGTCATCTTAACATGTCTGTTGTATCATGATGGTGGGCTCAGTTACACTTATACAATTTGTAGTCATAATCTGTGTTGTATATTTTAATATTTGGTACAATTACAATATACTTGTAGTGATAACTTGGTACATGATCTCGACTGGCCTTTTGTATAGAATGATATTCCACACATTTATACACATAATGATACTTGTAGTCATAATCCAGCACTTAAAATTTTAATATGCTTGTGATATAATAATATTAAGCACAGTTCCTTAAAAATTTATAGTCATAAGCTAACATGCTTGCTATAATAAATATAATATTAGACACATTTAAACAGATGTTATGTATGTACTCACAACATAATGATATAGATGCTATGAAGTCACGATTGATGTGCTTTATATGATGATATTGGACACAATTACACATGCAGATGTACTTATATCTTAACCTAGCATGTGAAATTATAACCTTCTCACCTTATAGATGATATTAAGTACACAATTGACAACTATATGTAATCCTAAACTAGTACATGAAATCTTACCATGGTTGCTATATTATGATTCGGGTTAAATTACACACATTTTTAGTTTCAATTGAGATTGTGTGTTCAGTTTTAATATGTCTTCTTTCTAATGATATTTGGTACAGTTATACATATTTGTACTCATATCTCAATATATAATTTTTTTTAGCATGCGTGCTATGTAATTACAGTAGGCACAATTGCACCAGCATATCCAGTCTTAACCTAGTCATAGAAATATTAGGATGCACACCATATTAGGATTAACAATTACATAGATATTTGGAGTCATATCCTATGTTGCACGTACCAATCCAATTACATAGATATTTGTAATTATAACCTAGCACCTTATTCTTCTTTTTGCAAACGAATGGAAACTAACTATTTAAAAATGATAAAAAAATACATCAATTTCTGCCAGTTTCCCAGAAAGTGTAAAGCATAATTACATCAAAATGCATTCCCACATTTTCTCAAATTCAAGGAGAGACTGATATCTTGAAAGGGTTACCAGCAGAAATATGGCTGCAAGTGGAGGATTGCATCTGGAAACAACAGATTGATTTATGAATAATTAGCTTTTCATTGCTGGAAGTGCTCTCGGGTAGGTCATATGGCTGCCAATTGTTTAAAGGGTAAACCTAAGCTCCTTAAGCATGCTTCTTGGGTGAAAGATGCTTGTCTATGCCCATTTTTGGTTCATGGGGATTCAGTGAATACTTCCAAGGATCTCTCTTGTGATGCATCTGGGCCCTCTTTCCCTGCTTTCTCCATTAAGGTTCTTTTGGAGGATGTTCTTTCTCCAGTTGTTTAATCTCCTCTAGAGCATCCTGCTCTCCTCCGGTCTTTTGCTGATGTGGTGCGGTTCTCTCCTGTTGGGTCAGTACCTTGTTCTGGTGTGGTACAATCCATGCCCCAATAGAGGAGGTGCTTCCTTCAGTCTCAGCTTCTCCTCCTCTGTTTAGCTGCTAGTTCCCATCCTCAGAGGATGCCACATTCCCTGCAGCTTTGATGGATACAAAAAGTCCATCTAAACACAAGGTTTAACTATGTTGCTACAAGAGGACACTACAAATCCTAGTCTTAGCAGTCATAATGAAAAAGTGTAGCATACTGCCATTACAATTATAATGATTTACCATCACCATATTGGAATCATCAGAAATAAGTCCATTGACCTTCCACATACAAAACATGAAAAAACAACTCAACAGATATAATCACTAGAATTGAGCAGCACAATGAACCAGTCAGATGTAAGCATTGCGATTACAAATGTTGGGGGTATTCCTCCTCCATTACCTTCTGGTGTCATGTGCATTGGATGGAAGCCAATGTCTGTTATAGTCCAATGAGCTTCCTCACAAACCAGCTCATCGATCAATGGATTCAGGAAGAGGGGTTGTCTGAAGTTAGCAATTATCTTATTGGATTGACTGCCTATGCTGAGAAGTCATAAGACTTTGAAACAGCTAGGGGGTTCAAAATCTCAAGCTCATCTTCATTCTAAATAAATCTACTTCCTTCTCAAAGTCCTGTAAGCAATATAAATCCTTATCAGGTTTATGTTGGCATTCGGCATTCCAATTTCCATTGGACAATGAGAGTTCCAATCTGCTGTTCCTAGTCATCAACCTGCTTCTTCAATTCAACTGTGTGTTACTGAATTTGCAGCAGGACATTTTCGGTAATCATAACCATGTCAGACTTGAGTTAATCATATCAGCTCCATCCTGAACTTTAGATCAGATTTACGCAGGGCCCTTGGATGAACAAGGGATATCCTTGCCCCTAAAAGACTGGAAAAAGCCCTTTCTGAAGCTTAAAAGATGCTAAATTTCTGTTTGTTGGTTCGATATTTTCACCAATAGCCTTCTTCACAGACAAGACGTGGTCCTCAAAATCTCCTGTAGATGAGACCTTTGTGAATTCACTAGCAGCAACTACAATGTTGTAAATGGAATAATGAAAGCAAGTTTGGGCAGGGTTGTGAGGGAAAAATTATTTATAGTTGGAGTGACAGGGTCTCAGGAATAGACAATTGGTTTAGTTTTCCTTTTTTTCAGACATTCACTTCTTTGAGGGGATGGACTAGAAAGACAAGTAGCAAGCCAAGGAGCATTAGTTTTGCATGAAGAAGCTTTGTCTTGCTGCTTCTGTTGGTGGGATGTATCTAGTGTTGGATGAGCAACCAAAATCCTTCTTTGCATTATGTCTTGGGGTTTTAACAGGTTTGGCAGAGGGTTGGCTATACCTGGCAGAAGAATTCCTTTTGGCCACAAAAAACAGAGAATAAAAAGGATAAAAGCATAAATTTCACAGAAAAACTAGGTGACAAAGAAAAGACAAGCCTTGAAGTGGCAGACAACAGCAAGAACAACTGTTCACCACCCAACACAGTCCCACCCATGCAGAGTAATAGGCCACCTTAGAGATGCATCAAAACCATCCACAACCAAATTGCTAGAGGTATCAGAGAAAAAAACAAAAGTTGTAGAGTTTGAAACACAAGTGAGCAAAGAAAAAATGAAGCAAATCAAATAAAAAAACAATAAATTTGCCACTTTCAGGTACCAAGTTCTTAGGACCTGCCTCTTTGCATTTTCATGATTACAATGCCTTGTGAGAAAGCATTTTTTTAATTGCCATGTTTTTTGCTGTTCACATCCCTTACCATGAGAGTACATAAACCTTTCGTTTTGTGTGAAATGATTGCAATATAGACAGGTTTAGAGAGAAGTGAAACCCCTCCTATGGTCATTTGTGTTACTCTTGGTCCTCCTTATAAGCCCTCCACCAATGTTTGTTTTTCATCAATGATGTGGTTAGGGCCTTTTCTAAACTTGTAAGTATCCTTATTATTGATGTCTGAGTGGAGGATCACTTTTGTAGTTAATACACAAGAAACTCTTGACAAGGTTGTCAGCTACTCTGTTTTCTTCCCTGGAGGCATACAAAATTTGCTATTCAGTAAAGACACCAAGAATGCTCAGGATCTCCTCAACCACACCCTGCACCTCTAGTTGCCAATTTTTCAGTAGTTGATTAGAATTCAAACTTGAGGCCAAGGTTGGAGAAAGTTTCTCAACCATAGTCTTGCTTAAATACTTATGTTTAGCAAATTAGCCCATAGAAAGCCCTGAATGATAAATTCATGACCATAGCTATACCAAAAAAACACCTAACCTTGATGATTTTGATGCAACCTCTATCCCTAGATTAGCTCAGGTTGTCTTTAGAGGCCCCATCTGCATTCACTTTGACCCAAGTGGGTGGAGGGCGAATCCATGATATAGCTTTATTTTCCATGATTGCTGTGATTGTGAAATTATCTCTCTGTTGGAATTGGCAAATTCATCATGCTCATTTGTGGCATCCAATGATGTTCCAGTTTCTCAGATTTTCCTCTTCAACGTGCATTTTCTTGGTCTCTTCAGCTTCCAGATGTTTGTAATGTTATTTATACACCAATTAGGACACATTTTGTAAGAAGTTCTTAGTGTGATTCTATCGTCTTAGAGAGCTATGAGTGGAGTTCTTGGAGGGAATCCTCTGTTATTTGAGACTGTCATTGTAGCAGCAGCAGTGGAAGTGGTTTTAGGAGCTATTGGAGGTCATTGGGAGTTCTCTCTTGCTAATTAATTTCAATTGCATGCTCTCTTAGACTAAAAATTAATATCCATTGTTAATAAGCTAGTTAAGAAATATCCTTCTAGTTTACAGACCAGAGCACCAATTGGAACTTTTTTACCACTGGCCATCTAATTCAAAGCTTTAACCAAGCATGTCCTAATATTAAGCATTGTGTCATCCATCAATTAGAGGTGGGAGACATTCTTTCAGTTGCCTCTACTATGTAGATAGCTTATTTAGAGTGAGACAAATAACTTTTAAGTTGCTTCCCCAAGAAGATGAAGAGGTAAGGTGGTAGATTATCGCCTTGTCAAATGCTTATGAAGTTGAGAACAATTCGGAGTGAACCATTTTTTTTTTTGGGTAAAAAGAAGAATATATTAAAGAGAGCTCAAGTACATGAATCAAGGAACCAAAGAGACTTCTAGATGGTCATTGCCATCTGAATAGAAATAAATAGGAGAGTCCACACAGGGTTTCTACAAAACCATCTCCCCAAGAAAAACACATGCCAATAACACCAAAGGGCATGTGGCATGGCCCAACAAGAACCCTCCATATCAAACCATCTTGTCATCATCAATAATTCACAGAAGCAGATGCAAACGATCCTGATTCAAATACCTCCAATTCTTCACAATCCAAACATTCTCTTCCTCAGAAGCCCATTTGGCCAAACAATCCGCAACATTATTCTACTCTTTTGGAATATGATTGAAGGAGATCAATCGAAGGACTTTTTTGATCACCCATGCTAACCTCCAAGCACAATCAATAAAATTTCTTTTATTTAGGAGACTGACAAGAATCAAAGAATCAGCCTCATAAACAATTTTATGCCAACCACCAGCATAAGCCTTCTCAAGACCATTAAGAACAGCCCAGGCTTCTATCAAATTGTTAGAGTGAAAACCCAAGGAGAAAGAGAAGAAAAATCTAATAGAGTCAGTGCTAGCAAGACCTGGATTACCCCTAGAGGACCAATTAGTATTAATTTTAAGGACATCTCCAGGGGGAGGACACCACTTACCTGACCAGTTCATCTTCCTGAGAGGTTGAGGCCAAAGAAAAGGCCTAAGAAGCGATTGAGGATTAATAACAATCTCCAAAAGAGCAGCCACTTGAGTATCCGAGGAGGATTGGGGACCCACCTCAAAGAACTTTGCCTCAATAGTTTCTTTGATCATACCTTTAATTTTTAGCCAAACCTGTGTAACCCCCTTTCGTTCCTCTTGAAAAATGCGTTGGTTCCTTTCCAACCACAATTGCCTAATGATGAAAGAGGGACCAATATCCCAAGCCGCTAAAAGAAAATCAGCTGAGGTTGGGAGCCTACCCAGACTATTCCAAAACTCGACCAAAGAGGTGGAATGAAGATCAGGTCTATTCCAAACCTGCCACCAAAGGCTCCAAATATCAGAAGAGAAGGTGCACCGGAAGAAAAGGTGGCTCACATCTTCATTTACACCACATAAAGAACACATGGAAGGCCCTCAAAACCCTCTCTTGCAAATGTTGTCCCAAGTAAGGCAATTATTTTGACTTACCATTTACCAACCAAAGGAAGAAGTTGCATTTAGGCCATCCAAATTTTCTCCCATTTCGGGAATTCAGCCTGTCTACCATTATGCATCTCTAAAACCTAATATCCAAGCTTGATAGAGTAATCACCTTTATAGCCAAGGCCCCAAGCAAGAATATTGGAATCCTCTGAAGGACAACACAACCTATTAGCCAGAATAGAAGCGAGAACCTTCCTATCTTCTTGGGAACCCCTTGCAGGCCAGCGATCAAGATCCTTCCATCCATGAAGTATGGTCTTGAGAAGGCTCAACTCCATTCTTGGATTTCATTAGCCACTCCGCCTAGATATTTGAAATCAAGAATCCGAGTCCATGGCTGCTTCGAATTCTTGCACCATCTCCAAAACAGTTTGGTTGCTATACCCTGACAATTGCATTTTGAAAGTCGAATACCAAGGCCTCCCGCCTTCTTTGATCGACACACATTCTCCTAGCTCACGAGGCTCCATTTTTGAGACTCAAGATTACCATCTTATAGAAACTTCCTAGATAGGGAACCAAATTCCTTAAGGAAGCTTTTGGGAGCTGCAAGAAGCAAAAATCAGTAGATAGGCAAGACTTGTAAAACAGATTGCAGCAAGATTACCTTGCCTTCAAAAGATAAGCAACAAAAGGTCCAGTGGGTCACTTTCACATGAAACTGATCAATAATATTCCTCCAATGCTCTCTTCCAAGATTGCCAGCCGATATAGGGATTATTAGGTAGTTCAAAGGCAAACTCCCAATTTGAAAATGGAGAATATCAACAATCCTTTGTTGAATAGCCTTTGATGTATTGAAGAAGTAAATACTTGATTTTTCTTCATTAATCATTTGTCTTGAGGCCGCCAAGTATATGTTGACAGCCCTTTTGATATTTGTTGCCTCCACAATTTTTGCCACACCCAACAAGGCATTATCATCAACAAATTGTAAATGAGTATGTTGGGCAAGATTTTGACCGCAAGACCAACCTTGAATAGCTCTAGCCTCCTTATGGTGTTGTAACAGCCTGCCCAAACCTTCAACCATGAATACAAACAAATAAGGAGATAAAGGATCTCCTTGCCTTAAACCTCTAGACGTTGAGAATGGTGTCGAAGCTATACCATTAATAAGAACTGGGAAGGTGGATGAGCATACACAACTCATAACCTAATCAATCCATCCAGAGTTAAAACCAAAGGCTGATAAGATATCACATAGAAAGGACCAACTCACCTTGTCATATGCCTTAGACATGTCGAGCTTAATGAACATAGTCTTCTCCTTAAATGTCGACATAGAATGAACAACTTCAGCTGCAATTACAATACCATTCAAGATCTGCCTACTTATCACAAACCCTCCTTGTTCTTGAGAGATAAGAGGCCCAAAACATGTCTTTAATCTTTTTGCTATGATTTTTGAGATTATCTTGTAAGAAACATTACATAAAGAGACAGGTCGAAAAGCATCCAAAGAATTAGCTTCCACTTTCTTAGGAATAAGAGCTAAGAAAGTAGTATTAATAGCTTTGAGCGTCTGCTTGTTTTGTTGAGATTCTCTAAGCACCTCCAAAAGATCATATTTCAAGATCTCCCAAAATCATTGAAAGAATTCTATAGGGAAGCTATTAGAACTAGGAGCTTTCCATTTTTTCATTTGGAAAACAACTTTCTCCAGCTCATCCCAAGGCAATGGGATCCAAAAGAAGCGAGTTCATGTCTTCAGAGACCAAGGAAGGGATGCAATCAAGAATGAGCCTTCTCACCTCTAAATCATGAGGCTTGTTGCATGAATAACGAGGAGAAGAGGCCACCTCTTTGGAGATCTCTTGGAAAGAGGACATTTGAACTCCTTGACTAGAGATGAGGGAAGAAATGGCATTCCCACTTCGTTGATCCTTCATAGAATTATGAAAAAAAAAGGCGTTCCTATCTCCAACCTGCAACCAACCAATCCTCGATTTCTATTTCCAAAAAATTTCCTCCCCGAGCTCCCATTCAGCTAACTTTTTAGAGCACTCTATTTCCTCCTTCAACAACTCTACAGTCATACTGTCTTCTTTAATCTGAAAATAAATTTCCTCCATCTGCTTTTGAAGCTCTAGTTTCTTTTGGAAAATGTTTCCAAAAGAATGTTTGTTCCACCTCTTGAGCTTATATTTCACAACTTGGCGTCTTTTGAAAAATGAAAACATTGTAGTTCCATAATCAGGCTTACCTTCAAACCACCAATTCTTCACAAGATCAAACAAATTTGAGTCTTGGAGCCACATAAGCTGAAATTTAAAAGGGGGACTCTTAGGACAAGAGAAGACAAAAAAAAAGAATTTAATAGGCCAATGATTGGAACCCTTCCACCCTAAAATCTTTGAGGAAGAGGCCTTACTGTTCCCAATCCAATGACTAGAGACCAAAAATCTATCCAAACGTTTAGAGATTGAATCTGACCCACATCTTCTATTAACCCATGTGAAGATACCATTTCTAGGAACCGCATCCCACCAAATGAAGAAAAGCTATATTATCTCTTAACATAGCATAGGCAGGGCCAAGGTGGTCAATACCTCCTTTTTCCTCATTTAAATTGGTTATTGCATTGAAATCTCTTGCTAAAATCCAAGGAAAAGTAGGCACAAGAGACCTAACATATCTAATATTGGACCAAAGAAGAGCCTTACTTGCAATCTCTGATGGAGCGTAGACATTAGTGAGCAATATGGTCTCCTTTGAATCAAAGTAGGATCCCATCAATGAAATTGAGCTTTTACTCCCCAAGCTCCAAGCTACAGTAATATTGTGGGGATTCTAGAAGTAGGCCAATCCCCCAACATTGCCAAAAGCCCCAATACACAAATAATAACCTCCATACCAAATTTTGGAAGAAATACTAGCCATATCTTTCATCATCATCTTAGTTTCTTAAATAAAAAATATATCCAACTTATGTGCCCGAATAAGATCACGAGTAGCTTTTTGATGAGAGGCACTTCTCAAATTGCTAGCATTCCAGGATAAAACAATCATTTCAAAGGGTTAGAGAAATGAGTGTCAATAGTTTTTATGACACCTGATTCCACCAAAGGCTCTCCAATCATCTTAACCTTGTCTTGATCTTTCTTCCTACCCACTTTTGGGCCCTTTTTAGGAGCTCCTTTTTGGATATTTTTTGCTGAAGCCCTAACACTAGAGGATCTTTCTACTCCATCTCCTCTTTATTCTGCAGATTAGGTACAATCTCTAGGTGTTCGTTAACTTCTTTTGACTCCCCTTGAACCAAATCCAAAGGAATAGGATCTCCCCCAATCTCTCGAATGACACCAATTTCTTGAACCTCAGTAGTCTTTAACAATGGAGTTAAGAACAACATTCTTACCAACCAATAGGTTATCTTGCAAATTAGTCGGAGGAATTTGATCAGCAGGTATCATGTACCAGAAACTGGCTCATTCCACTCATCATTAGACATTGAATAGACTTGATCCATAATAAGCACATCCTCAAGGCTTTCTAAAACATCAAAACGGTTACCAGATTGCCCCGTAGGGAAAGTCTTTCTTGGCTGAAGAATTGTCTTCCCCCTATTGTGAGCTGGAATAAAACCTTTTGAGTTAGATTGGTCATTAATGATTGGAGCCTTTCCACTCATCTTTCCCCTAGATGCTCCTAGTTGGGGGGTAGGATCAGCAGGAACATGTTTCGGACAGCTTCTTTGAAGGTGCCCATACTCATGACAAAGATGACATCTGAAGGGGAGTGCTTCAGTCTATTTGCCGAATCCGGTTCATTTTCCCCAGTCGGATCTCCATAGAATCCGGCAAAGGATTGTTGAGATTTATCCCAACATAGATATGGGCATAAGTAGTGACTTTTCTTTCAAGAGTCTGATGAGAAGGGCCTTCGATTTCCCAAGAACAACTGCAATTGAATGAAGAATATCCCCCCTCCAGAATTCTATAGGTAGTCTAAGTAGATGAACCCACATATGGATTCAGGATGGGAGCTCCTCTATTGGATCAAAGCCAACATGCCAAGGCTTGATAAACAAGCCCACTTGATTATGAAAATACGAATCCCCCTCAAAGGCCTTGTGTTTATCTGTCATTCTTGTAAACACAACAAAAAAGAAACCATTGGCAGCCAAAACAACTTATAAATCCCCCTTCGGCTGCCAAGAGTTACGAACCCAATTTTCCAAAAAGGGCAAGGAATCACGAAAACCCATAAACTTACAAATCAGGGCATGTTCTGACAAATAGAGCACATCATTAGCAAAGATCTCTAGATTAATCAACACAATAGGTTGCTCCAAGCTTTTATTCAAACAACCAGCAGTATTTGAACCATTCTCAATTCTAGTGCCCGATGGAGCATCATGCGTGGCCTGCATGAGGAAGTTTATAGCATTGACATGCTCAGAGGACAAACCCTCATCCATGCGAACCATATCCTAAAACAAAACCATTGGTGGTCCGCCAGGACTCCCACCCACACTATCCATAAGGTTTCTTGAAACAACCCCATTCAAAAAGAGCAAAACCAGACAAAGAAAAAATAAAGAAGGGGCTGATCAACACTCAGCCCAACCAAACCCCCCTACATGTGACCATCGAAAGGAACCAAATCAGAAAATTGATGAAGAAACGTGTCGAAACCACCAAACTAGTGATCAAGGGAAAGAAGGAGCATTCAAAGCTGGCCGCCCAACATGCACAGTCAGGCCAAGGCATGTAGGCCGATGCTAACTCAGGCAGGCTCAAGCCTGTGCGTCACCATCACTGCCATCATCTCTGTTAACCCCATTCGGAGTGAACCATTTATCAAAACTGAAAATGCTGTGATAGAGAAGCAACTTTCTGTCCAATAAACATATTTTTGACTAAAATTTAAGGCCAACATCATCCTTTTTAGGGAGGATCAATACACTTTGTAATAGGCATTATTACACTTCCCAAGCCTGATTAGCATGGAATTTTCCATAGCTTGAATTGATTCTTGGGCGACAACCATCCCATCGAAATTCATCTATTGTCAATGAAATCTTTGTTCTTTAAGATGATCCCGTTTAGAAGGGCTTAAGGTGTTAAAGCATACTTAGTGACTATTTTGTAGTGTTTCTTTGAGGTTTGGGGACTACCATTTTTTTCCAGATTTTGGGGTGGCTATTAAAATAATATAAAAATTAATATTTGAATTTTTAAAATTTGAATAAAAAGAAAAATAACAAACAAACTTCGAACTAAAAGAAGCTGGAAATATAAAAAGTAAATACAATGTGTTGGATTTGCAATGACATTCCATTGAATCCAATATGATTTTTATTTCATTAATCAAAGTTCTAAAAAAAAACTTGAAATTCAGGAGTCAGGAATTAGAGTTAAGATTCATAGGAGACAAACATCAAAATTCCAAAACAAGATATACACAATTGGATTGGGCAACAAGCTCATAAATTAGTTGTCACCCAATGGAAATCTTTTAAGTGCTCCTCATTGTTGGAATTTGGAACTATTAGACTCAACTAGCTCTAGTCATGAGACTTAAACCAATTTTGGCTGCACATCTTGATCCTCATCAGCTTGCCCCAGATTCTAGGACTCCACATCTCACAATGCTGCTAGGCTGTATGTTTTGCGATCAATGAGATGCAAGGCATGTGTACAACATGAAACTTCCTCGCTCTTTCTACAATGTCATCCACCTTGTCCACTCCTATATCATGGTCATAACTTGCAAAGGCTCCTGTAACTAAAGCATGATTCATAAATAGTGTAGATATCCCATTACTTGTCTTATTAATATAAATCTTTAACATTCCAGTCACAATATGATTTGTATAGTTGCTTATTATAATGTAAATATGTATAGAACAAGTCTAATGTCTTCATTTTGTTGTTATTAGGTGCAGCTATTCATAAGGAATATTCTATCAACAACTAGAAAACACAAACAAACATAGAAAATGGAGCAGAACATAGGCTTTGACCTGGAGAAACTCAATGTTGGAGAAAACTTTAAAAGACTCAGGATCTCGCTGTCAAGCTACTGGCCCCTTATTTAGTAGAGAGGTTTACTTCCTGCTTGAAGTTTTCATGAACTACTTACACATTCAAATACATGTTCAAACACTTACACAACTATGCCAGCTCTCTTAGGTATTCTAAATGCACATCCTCCTGCAATAAAAACAAGAGAACTTCATGGAGAAGTCCCAAGATGAATTGCGCCTTGGTCGAACAAAGATGGCAATTGTTTCTTTTACCTCATTAGCTTCCAGTAATGATTGCCGATAAAGCCTAATCCTGGGGAGAAAACTATTTGGTAGCAAGTGAATCTCATGCTTAACGGCTCGCTTTGGAAGTATCACTTCAGGCTCTTGGAAAATCTAATGAAATGTTGCAAAGGTTCATTTATTCTTCTGCGTTCCTTTTAGTAGACATTATGAGAAGTATTGCATTAAACAATTTCATCGTCTTGCTCATTTTCCAAAAGAAGCAAAATAGTTTTCCCACTAGCATGTATCAACTTCTTAGCTTGAGTAGCATTGATCAAGGAGCATTTTTATATACTTTCCTAGGATTGGATGATGTAGTGCTTGTTCCTTCATCAGCATTGTTTGGCTCTTCTTGAAAATATAATCTCTCTCAAATACATCTACAGGCTGCCAGAGAGTACACCACAAACATCAAGAAGCACAACATCTGCAATAGTTTCTTCAATTAAATGCTTGTTAATAGCAAACCTTAACTTATATTATTTAGTTACCTATGTCAACTCCTTGCTTCACCCAATTAATGAACAAGGATATTGACAATCATACACTTCTAATGCAACTTTGTCTACCAACTCTTTCGAAAACAGATTTCCTTGTGAGCAAGAATCAAAAAGAGCATCAATCTTAGATTCTTAATCTCAATTTTAATGTGAAAAGATACTGGTGAGCCAAAACCACAAGAGGATGGAGAGAGAGGAGAGACAGTTTGGTGGAGGAGGATAACACATGCCCCAGCTAGAAGTTGGAAGAGATGAAGGAAGAGAAGCAGTTTCTTCTGAGGTGCCTATCTCCAGTGATGGGGCACAATGATGTTCATTGCAAACAAAATGGGTGTTTCTATCACCTAGCCCTATATTGCTCACAAAATCTTAATTAGGGTGTTTGATGCAAGAGCATCTCAGGGGTCAAGTCATCAACATCAACCAAAAAATATTTTTCCAGAAATTTGTGGCCTAACTAGCCCTATGTTTCTAGGTAGGGAGACAATCTCTAGTCATCAAGTATTTAAATTCAAATGGTTTCCCTCTCATGTGGACGTTCCCCTTTGGTTGGAATCTTTTGAGGGCTCTGTTTGACATATGTACACTTGTTCATGGCACTCCATGGAAGTTGAAGAGTCATGGTGCCATGAGGATGCTTAGTCAATTGGCACGTGTAACTCCCATTTTTATGCCATTGCCATTGATTGGAGTGCCAATGTATATGGGAGTTAAGGAGAATCTTGCATGCTTGATTTAATTGCTGTGGCCAGGTGGAAGGAGTTACTTTGGAGGAGTTACACTTTGATTCCTTGATTCTTGCTTGACCCTCTTGAAGAATGGCACTACATTTGGAAGGAGTTTTTTGAAGGAGTTATACTTTAACCCCATCCACGAATCTTCTAGATTTTGGTGCTACACTTGGAGAAGCATAAATTCACTTGTCTGGGATTGAATGAGGTTAACTTCCTCTTTAATTTCTTGCAGGTTGAAGACAAGTAAACTTCCTATTTGATTTCTTGCAGGATGAAGAGGAGGAGTTCTTCATTGTTGCAGGTCATCAGAGCTTAGATGAAAGAACTAGATAGAATATAGAGGGGTTGAAACTAAGGAGCACTTAGTGTGGTTGTCTTGCAGAGGTTGTTGATTTTATTTATAGGTTGTTTTGCAGGGTTGGATTGTTGGTTTTGTAGAGTGAAGCTCTGTCAAAATTTTACTAGATTTAGATATTGATGTTGCATGTTGATTTGTAGGATTGGGTTTATGGTTTGGGTGTGTTTTGTGAGTGAATGAATCTAATGTAAGGATTTAGGATTCCATTATTTGAGAATAAAAATCAGCAAGTTTATGTATGATGTTGTGGTTAAAATCTGATGAATAAAATCAGCAAAATGTTGATGCAAGTATTATGCTTTTGTAACCTGTTTACCATCAGCAAGTTGGTGTTTATTGGTATGTTAGATCAGGTTTATGTCTGCAAATGGGTGTGATTGGTTGTGGTTTTGTTGTTTAGCCTTTGTGTTGAGTTCAATTTTGGCAGGGTTGTGTGGTGCTGTTGCAAGGAGAAGGTTGCCATTCATTTGGCTCCCTGTCCTTGACAACATCAACTTGTCTGTAATCCAGTTTTGGATCATTGCAATTTCAAAAACATGACCAAAATTTTTAGGTACTGTAGCAAATTGCAAGTGCAATAAAAATAGCTGTGGATTTTAAGCTATTAAGGGCATTACAAGTGCAAAAATAAGAACAAATGTTTTAGGCACTGTGGCACATTGCAAGTTCTGAAAAAAAAAGCAAGATTTTAATTCTTTGTTTGATATAAATATAAAAAAAAAATAGTGGACATACATGGTGAATGATACAAAAACTTGCCATCCCTTATTTCTTCTTCCTTCTTCCTTTTTCGTCTCATTTCTTCTTGTTGCAAATATAAATTATAAAATGTAAATGGGTTTAAGGTTTAGTGTCGTTTAGGATGTGTCTTGGGTTGGGTGGCCTTTGCGGGACGCTCATGTAACTTTTATACTTTAAAAAAATGTTAAAAAAGCAGAGGCTGTTGAGGATGTCCTGATATCCTTGGGAAGATTGAAGAACTGATGGGGCCACTAAGGTGTTCCTATGATGTACCTAAAGGGGGAAGGTCCTTGGAAACATACCCCAAATTTAAGGTAAGTCCCTGGGACATCTCCATTTTTTTGAACTTTTGGGGATGTGGTGGCAATTTAGCTGTTAATTTTTTATTGGGGACATGGCAGTGACATTTTGTTCCCATACCTGCTCCCTTGAAACGCCCCCATATTGGGGATGAGTAATAATCCTTAAGAGTTAACAGTACACTACTATTTTGTATTAAGGGAAGAAAAATATTATTCAAAACCTTTAAACATCCTAGATTCTTTACGCACGTTGAGGAGGTTTCCCTTGAGAGCTCTTGAAAGAATTCTATAGAAAAGCCAGCTAAGCTTGGAGCTCACCTTTCTCCATGGAGAAAACAACAGTTTTTAACTGCTTCATTAAAATTTGGGCAAGAAAAGAGTTATTTTACTCGTATGAAATTAGTCTTTGGATATTGGACATATTATTTCGCTCTTCCTTGACTTCTGTAGCTTTAAGCATGCTTGGAAATTAGGAGATGGCTATGTCTTGAACAAGGATATCCTATAATCCCCTTTGACCATCCTTTAAAAATTGAAAAGATATGTGGAAGAAGGCAGTATTCCTATCACCTTTTTGAGGCCTTTAACCCTAGACATTGTTTTCACTCACATTATCTCCTTTTAAATTTCGAGCTCCTAGTACACATTCTATAGCGTATAAATATAAAGAAGAGGTCTTTGAAGAGGTCTTGATCTCTGATGTATTTGGAGATAGCTTCCAATTGAGATGAGGTTTACTTTAGGCTTTGAAATATATTAACAAGAGAGTTTTTTTTCCCAGCCTTTAAGTTTTCTCATAACAAACTTTAATCACTCCATAAAATGAACATGATTGTGCTATGATGAGGGGCTTTTTCCACCATTTTGGAATTAAATCTCCCAGAAAGTTTTTCCTAGCCACACAAGTTCAAATCTGAAAGTGAATTTGAAGGTTTGACTCATCTTTGGAGAGTAGGGAAGATTGGCTAGTGGTTTAAACCCACACCAGTGAGAATCAGTGATTGGGCAATGCGATCCTGATGCAAATCACCCCTCATTAAGAAGGAATTGATCTAGCCTTTTCCCCACATGCTCTTGTGCAACTATTCTATGATTCCTTGTGACTAAATCTTCCACTGGGTCCATAATCGTATGAATCACCTACCACCTCACCACATAAACCCTCCAAAAATCTGTTGGATCGACTCAACTGCCTCAACCCTCTTTAAAGACAAGAAGATATTCCACAAAATATTCTATTGGCTGGATACTTCTCCACTTCTCACTTTGTTTCCTCAACTCAGTGGGACCATAAATATTGATAGCTGGATAGGTGATTTCGGTTATCATGCAAGAATCTTGCATATCCTGTAGCGTCCCCATGGCTGCTAACTGCAAACACACTAAAGCCATACACAATAAACTACAACTATTTTTTTTAATTCCTTTATCCAGAAATATTTCACATGTATATCATGCACTTGGCAGAATTATTTAATTTCCCATTGCTCAATGTGGAATTTCAGTCACATATTCTACATCTATCTCAAATTCTGGCCTTCATGGTTAACTTGTGATATGCATTTGTGCAGTTGGCCAGCTTCACTTCCTATTTGAATAACTTTATTTCAAATGCAAAATAAGTGATTATCTTCATGGTTCTTGTTTGTTACAATAAGGAAGAATAACTAGTGAGAAACATGAAATGATTCATTATTTGGCACAGAGTAGGAAGGAGTAGAAAGGTAGGATGGTTTGCGAGAGGTTTCATACATGTTGCAAATATGTTCATAAATCCATGGATCTACTGTAAACAATGATATAGAAATATAGAAGCATTGACAGAGAGTTTATAGCAGTGTCTAATTCATTGTAATGTTATGATTTTAAGCAGTGCGTAAAACATGTAGAAATCTATTATAAAGCATTTATGTTCAACAAACAAGTAGGGAATCCAAGTAGAAGGCTGGAAGAGCACATGCTTCACAAATGTTGAGAAGAGAAAGGAATATGAAGTTAAACAAGGTAATGGAGTCATTGGCATAGAAAATATAGGAAATGTTGTCCTAAGGAGTAATACAGAGGGAAATGGTATCATCAGTAAGTGCAGAAGATAAGTTGAAAAGGAAAGAGGGAATAGTTATAGGAATGCAAGCCCAAGGGGGAAAGGGGGTTGGTGGAAAGCCGCTGTAAGTTGGCTTGAGACCAATGTAAGATACCCCTTGGTGGGAAAGAGCTGTGTAAGAATGTGGGGTTCATGAAAGTGAAAGGATAAAAAGATGTGCAAGATGCAAAGCTGCTGAAGATACAGTGTGGGAAAATTGTAAAGATTCCATGCAGCAATGAGCAAAGATGCCCAGAATACAGATTTTATGGGACAAAAAATCATGATTTATTGACTGTCTTTTGATGTTGATTGATTAAATGGAACAACTCATGATTTCTCTACAAAAGTTTCTACCTTGGCAATAAAGTATGTGCATTAACAGTGGTCACCATTTCTTGCCAATGTGGTGATTTGACAATGTTGAAAGGAAACCCATTGTCATAAATGCAACGAGCAATACTTTGATCTGCAACCTCCCTCAACTAATTCTAGAGGGCCATTTCAAATGGTTCTCTTTGACAATAAATAAAGGGGGTATCATCCTCTCAGGAAGGTGATGGCGGTATGAAAGGATGCAGGCCAGCCAGTACTATAAAGCCACTAGGAGGCCTTGTGCAATCCTTTCTTATATAGAGGATGTGATCTTCATCTTTCCTTTTCCCTGTTACTTTTTATTATGTTGGTATCTTATTGTTCTTTGATATATGCCATAATTTGTTATTTTGGCAACCTTTTTTAACTTGGACTTGGACAAAATTTTATTCCTCAGGTAGTCATAGTGCATAGGTGAGCTTTGACTTGAATAAATGAGCTCTTATGGATGTATGTTGCCAAAGAGGTGACATAGCATCAATTTTAAATGTCCTCTTTGGTACTGAACAAACTAAACTAGAACTCCCTACCACACTATTATGAATAACAAAAACTACTTTAAAAAAATAAAAAACAACATTTAGAAAAGAAAGAAAAGAACTAGGAAAAATTCTAAAAAAACTGGAAAAGATCACATAAAAACTTTCGATTGATAAATCTTGTAGGTTCAGCTCTCTTTCTTGTAACCGTCAACAAATGTAGTAGACTCCCTTTGTCAAGCCTTCACGTTTGAGAAAACAACCAATAACCTTCAAGAACAAAAAATGGCAGTTTAGAGGGAAATTAATGTTTTGCTCTCTTCTATTCATGAAATGATTGTAGCTTGAGTGACTTAAGGTAAAAGGTGTGAAATGTGAGCATTTTAGGGCAAAATTAGAGTAATTTAAAGTGTTTTTTAGTTTGAATTTTTTTTTTTTTTTTTTTCTTGAAATCTGTGAAAATTCTTGTGGGCCTGTGGGTTTGCTCGGGTTTGTCCAGGTTCACCTGGGGCTCAGCCTGGGTATCTAATGGGTTCTTCCCACAGGGTAGTCATGGTGCCTGTGCTGAACCCTGGGCGAACCCCAGGCTGTCCTGACCTAGAACTTGGATCTGGACCATATTTTGGCAATACGTGGACCAAAATAGGACCTCGTAACTTAGGTTTTAAGAATATATGTTTTTTTAAAATTATCTTTGGCAGGTTGTTGAAGGCCTACACCCTGTGGGCTTGCTTGGTTGGTTACACCTAAGTTTGCCCAAGGCATGACCCAAATGATTTAGAGCCCACAAGCAGGTCTTAGACATATACCTTAGGCTGTCTAGGTCATCTGGGCCATGCATGGGACAGATCCTACAGGAACCTATCCTTGAACCTGGACCCATTCGAGCCTGTATTGGGATCGAGAGGGGAAAACCAGGTGACTTGGTGTGTGATTGATGATTCTCTAAAATAATTGTAAATTTTGTGCATGCATGTGTGTACACATTTTCTTTACCAAGCTGTCCATCCTATTTCCTTTCATGTGGTCAATCTTGTATTTGGCAGGATCGAGAGTGAAATCAATGAATGGATTGTTGTACCCTATGCACGACATGATAATGCCACCAAAGGACTGGCTTCATGGTGACAAAGAATTTAATCCTCAGGCTTATGTTACCTTGTCTTCTACCATCCAAGGCCAAAGATCTCTTTGAGGAGGTGACAAAACTGGTGATCCAGAGTTTCCAAATTAAGTTTTAGCAACAATTTCAAGACTTTTTTAGATCATTACATTTACAAGATTGACAGGTCAAATAGAAAGGCCAATTCTTTGGATTCCATTTAAAATAACTAACCTTAAGAAATTTCTTCTTTCACAATTGTATGAATACAAAAATGTAATCTGATGAGAGGCAAAGAACTTTGATTCCTTATTTATGTTTTTAGCAATCTCCATTGGGAATAGTGAAACAGAAGCTCATCTTCAAGGTAATAAGAGTAATCCTACTTTGTTTTCCAGTTCTGGGACTAGACATTTGATTGCTTATTTTAAATTGACAAATTAAGGGGAAACCCTTGAAAACATCTTATTCCTTCAGCCCCTGCAAATGATGGAGAGTTTCTATGGTTAAGCATAACCTCACAAGCTATTACCTCCTGGAGGAGATGCCGTTTAAGACATCTTCTAGTTGACCGTTGCATGCAATCAAATTTGAGACCAAAATTCCTGAAAAGTACAAGCTCTGAGTTGCTTTCATTAATATGTCATTCTGTGATTTCCTTTTGAAATATTCTTTTCTTGCTATTCCTGAATTGATTTATATAATAGAAGTTAAGAAAAACTGCAGCACAACTCATTTTCAATAGGTGTTAACTTGTATGGTTTGAAAATGTTAGGTAATGTTCCTCAGATGCTTCTCTACATCACCTGCAACTAATTCAAACCAAAAGTTTGAGAGCTTGTGAAAGTTAAGTATCAAAGACCCTGAAGGTAAATGCTGAGTAATAGTTGGTGAAAGGTGTTTGTCGAAATCCTCTAGCATTATTCTAAACATGGGTCCCTGTGAAGTTTGAAATTAACATTTATTTACATATTTAAAATGCCTAGGCATTAATTGAAGACCTATTTGAATTTCAAGTGTCAATGAATCAATGTTATTGCTCAACTTGAGTAGTCAGATACTCTTCTCTAGGATTGTATGTTTATTATGAGAATTGGGATGCATAAACACCATTCAAAGTTTTTGAAAACATGTTAATGGTGTTGCAGTGTTTGAGGACACAATATTATCGAACATGAAACAGAAAAGATGCCAGAATTGAACATATAGAGTTGCCACAAAAAGATTAAAGCATTTTTTATTGACAAAATGACTGAACTACTTAAGATATGAAATCTGAACATGTGCTGGTCTCAAAACCTCATCAGTGGATTACTGAAAATTTTGATTTTTTCTAGATAAATTTTGCCTTTGGTTTTTCATATTTTCACATGTTGACAGTTTTAGATTTAGTATATCTGGATAGACTGTGATTTTGCAAAAATCTTTGGCACTGTATGTCTCAATTACACTCTTTCGCCACTGCAAGTATCACATAATGCAATAATTGCCGAGTGAACCATTCAAGCTCATGAGATGGGAAATAGCAAGCCACTAATCATGAAAGATGGGTTAAGAAAGTTGACTTGATATTAAATGTGTAAACATTGAATGCATACAATTTCTACATGTTACTAAACTGAAAAGTTTTTGCACTGTAATTTTTCCCCTTACACCAGTTTGTTCAATAAGTATGTACTCATGATAGCCCTTGATGATTACTCAACGTGGCTCTTAACATTGTTCAGTGACTCAGATCTATATCCTCACTTTTTCTGGCAGTGTTAGACAGGAAGACTGAGTTTGTAGTTAAAAGTGCTCCTGTTAGTCTATTTTGATTATATTTGGCTCTCAATATCATTCAAGGACTCAGATCTATATCCTCATTTTATCTGACTGTGATAGACAGGAATATTGAGATGAGACTGCAATTTCAAGTGTTCCTGTTTGTCTATTTTCTTCTTTATTAATTGAAATTTCCTGAAGACTCAAGGCAGCTGAAGTTTAAACCTGACTTTATATTCAATTAAATTATAAAATGATTATGCATTTCGAAAATCAGATTGGCACGAATATATGTTCGGCAGAGAAATACAAACCTGTTAATTGGATAACCGGGTAACATCATTAGGCAGACCAATCTGCAAACTGAACTTCTGCATTTTAATATTTTATAATTGAAGCTTAGTAATCCCTAGTAAGATACAAGCCTCTTATAACTAAGTTGGGCTGGTTATGTGATCTTTTACAACCTGTCACAAGTATACTTAGGTGCTTGTGCTGGAAACTCTGGAGCATGATTCCACTAGCATGAATGACAGTTTCATGGTTCTTTTGTTGTTGGGCAACTGCTGGATATCCAAATTAATTATGCTACCAAAGCAGTGGGTTATCTTGCCCTGCTAACAAATGCTTAGAGGTGCTCGTGTGGTTTGTGGGTCTGATTTTCAGCAAAAAGTCGGAGAAATGGCTATTCATGAAACATAGTTGTCATGATGATGACTTGACTATAAAAAATACTATTCATATAGTGAAAACACTACATAAATAAAATACTGTATAGGAAAATAAGCAATTTAACCAGGACATTAGAAGCATGTGATGTTGGAATGTGAGTGATGCAAGCTGATTCTTAGAGCATCCAAATGCGAACCTCATGCAAATGGTCATATTCTTGAAAATAACAATTCTCTGTTTTTTGTTGCAAGATCTGTGTGTGCATTGAGTGAAAGCTTTGTGCCTTATTCACTAATTTCCTGGCTGTTAATTGCCATGCAGGTGCCAAGACTGAAAATGTGCCAATTCCAATTGCTGAGAAAGGATCTGCCTCTTGTGCATCTGGCCAAAAGAGGAAACGATCATCATCTGAAGGTGAAAGTGACAGTGATCTGAGGGATCAGTTGCTTTCTGTTTTAGAAAGAAACAGCAGGGTATTGACTGCACATGTGGAAGCACAGAATCTCAATTGTCAACTGGACAGAAATCAAAGAAAGGACCATGCAGATAGTTTGATCGGAGTTTTGGGAAAGCTTGCTGATGCTTTGGGAAGAATAGCTGACAAGTTATAGTAATTTTCTATTGTAGTTCAGAGTATACGAAACATATCATCGACAGGTTTGCCTTTATTTTGAGTAGAATCAAGGGTCCTTACATTTTATATAATGGGTTAGTGGAATAAATTCCTTACAGCATTTTTTCAACATAATAAATATTAAGGATACAAGTGACCCTTAGATTGAGAATGCATTGTACAGTTTCCATGCTGGATTGATCTCGATTCCAACAGGTTCTCATCCTCTTAATTGGATTGAAATTATTTCCCCCCTATCCTGAAATTTGTACAGTTCTCAATTCGTACTCTTATTCAAGGGGAGTATAGATCTGGTTGGCAGATGCTGCTCAAGAGTAATTTTCACAGGACAATATAAAATCATTATATGGGTCTGTACAGATTAAATTTAGAATCAGTTCGATATTTTAGTTAGGACATAAGAACTCTTTTAAGGCTGGGAAATGATATTTTTTTAGAGCACAAAGGATTTTGTGGGTTATGTAATATATCAAGCAGTGGAAGATTTAACATCATGATCATTTCTATGCCATTATCTGCAGAATGGTTGTAAACTTGTGTATGCATATGTACCAGAATGTTTACTAATTCTTGAGCGTTCACGTGTGTTGGGTAATTTGGGGAGCTCTTTGATCCTGAGTTAGTTTTAATGTAACTCGAAAGTAAAATAGTAGGCATGTTTCAGAAAACTTGAATTCTGATTTTGCTGGTAATTGATTCCTCGTCCACATTGCAATAATATTTGATTCTGAATACATGTTTATGGTCTGATCTTTGCCTTGGAAACGGCTTGTGATTACTTCTGCACGAGGCCTTGTCAGGAAATGGACGGATATCAACAATTTATTTTATTAAATTTAGTTCCTAAATTATGGGGTTTGTTTCTTGGTAATTTATTTTGATGTTAATTCTAACAATTACCTCTTAGAGGCTGTTCAATAGCTCATTGCAAGTAAGGGCCATGCCAAGCAATTTTCATCCTTAAAATTGCTTTTTCTCGGTTAATCTCTGATTACCTCAAGATCAGTAAGGAGGTTAGTCAATTGCATTAAGGGTACCAATCAATTTTGATGTAAAGGAGAACATTATCAAGAATTGGACAAAGCAAGTCCCAAAGAAAGCCAAAGCACTTGTAACTAAACACACGGGGCAGTATATTTGGAGGCCTATCAGAAAATATATATCATATGAAGTTTTGAAACCTATACCCTGAAGTTGCCTTAATGTATATTGACAATACTGTTGCTAGCAGGTTTGACCAATGTTGAGGGTAATAGAAATGGATGGTGCTCTAGTAGGGCCAGGCTAAAAAAGATAATTTCAGTTGTGTGGGCATAGTTCACTAGGCCACTTTATCTGTAAACTGTTGATGCAAAGTAGAACATAATAGTTCGTTAATGGTACAATTGTACCATACATTATACTGCTCTGTTGGGCAAATAATTTGGTTGTAGATTTGGCCTTATAAATTCCCGTCTTAAAAATATTTACCTGTAACATTTGGATTTATTCCTAGTTTATCTTCATTTGCAAAAGCTCTATTAAAACCAGAAGTTAGTTATGAATGCCTTGGAATTGGTTTTGAAATTCCTTTTCATATTTTGGTTATTATATCTTTGGAAGCTTGGATGGTGTGTTTGGGCCACAAAATGTGGAAATACAGATAATATGGAGTTGGGCCAGGACTATGACCTATGCTTGGAAGTTTGATATACTCCTATTCCTGTGGTAGTCTGTTTCATTATGTACCAACAGTTTCCTGTTCACATTCTCATGCTCCTTTGTGAGACCTTTCCTTTGTGTCAGGATTTGCACTTCTCAATTTCTGGGTTTGTTTGTACGTTCTCTTTCTTGACTGTCTTTGGAATGGTCGCTCTTTATGCTCTCATTAGTTTATTCTTCAAGGAAAACCAATCGTCCAGATTGAATATAACTTGGATGGAAATTTTCTAGTTAAGTTTTAGTGAAAACAGATCACAATAATTAATGTAAATGGAGGCGAAAGACTAATTGACAAGTGAGTACCTCAATATTGATTTAATTTGCATTAGCACTTCACATAATTCTCAAAAACTCTAATTTTTCCAGCATGTCATGCGTAATAGAATAAAGAGTTTTTTTGTCTTATTTTTCGTTATGGAAAAAATTTCTCTGTTTTACTAATAAAACTTGATAGAGTTTTAAAAGAAAAACACTTGCTTTACAATTAGAATCGATTAGTGTATTTTTAATTATGTCAGTCTCTTCTATTCAAATTTTCTTTTTAATTAAGCAGACTAAATTGAATTTTACTGCCGTACGAAGATTAAAGCAATTATTTTATGGCAATTTAGATTTAATCTTTTATATGTGAGGGTTAATGTTTCCACCGCCATGACAAATTCACCTCAAGGAAAATTCACCACCAGCAATTCACCGCGGCAGAAAATTCATTGCATTAAAAGTATGCGATTAATTTTCGTTACGATGAATTGCTGGCGGTGAATTTTCCTTGAGGTGAATTTGTCATGGCGGTGAATTTTCCTGAGGTGAATTGTTGGCGGTGAATTGCTGGCGGTGAATTTCCCTGATGCCTTATAATGTGTTGTCATCAATCTGTGATGCCCTATAATGTGTTGTCATCAATCTGTGGGGCCGTTTTTCAATTCAAATGGATGTGAAACTGATAATTACACTTTAATTATAAGGGGGATCAAGATTTGATTAATGTATGTGAATTTTATATCTGATTGTTTGATTAGAAATTTCCCTCGTATTGTGTTGTTACCCACCTGCGCAAACTTAAGTTTAGGTCCGTTCCTTAATTCAAATGAGCTTGAGACTGGTAATAACGCTTTCAATTGTAATATGCTTTCAATTGTAATATGATGGTAGTATTGTGAATGCTTAATTTGCATGGTTTATTCTTTTGCATATGCTTTCTTGGTGTGCAATTTATCGTTGTACTCTGATGGCTATCTTTTCAAGGTTCATAAGAATGTATTCAATTTCAACTGCAAAAGAGACATTGTATTAAGAAGTTTGCTTTAAGACATGGAATTAAGAATGTATTCAATTTCAACTGCAAAAGCGACATGGTATTAAGAAGTTTGCTTTAAGACATGGAATTCGCCATTGCTAGAGGCTTAGTTTGTAAATTGTACCAAAATGTGGCGTGAGGAATATTTTATGAGATGGTCTCTTTTTTCCGATATGATAAGAAGTAAAAATGGAATTTAATCATTTAGATTTAAAATGGAAAAAAAAATAAAAAAATAGATAATAGAAAATAAAATATATATATATATATATATATATATATATATATATATATATATTAAATACATTAAAAAAAAAGCATTTTAAAAATAACTATTTTAGTTTTATACATAGGGTTGTAGACCCTTTTATCCATCTTGTTTTTTACTATTACAAATTATTTTATGGACTACCCAGTGTTTTGTTCCAAATCCTCATTATGATATAATTAAAAGAAAATCTCATTAATATTAGAATATTAATTCAAGATTAATCTATTCAAAGGCAAAATTCAAAAGTTGGAATACCCAAGTCTCAACTATAAAGTAAAGATCTTCAATTTTTGAAAAACGAGTAAAAAAAAAGTATACATAACAAAACATTGAACCACTTTTTGAATTTTTTGGGAAATGACATCACAAGTAAGGTGGTTGGTAATTACTTAGAATTAATTATGAATTTTTAAAGCATAACGTTGCTATAGTTATGTTATGCAATCTTAATAGAATATAAAGTGGGAAGCATGTTACTCTGTAATTGTGAGTGTGCAATGTTAAGTGTTTGCATAAAGTATATATTTAATATGAATTTTCTTTGAGTAGGGTTATACTTAGTTTCGAGGTGTTTATGTGATGTGCATATACTTAGGTCTTTTGAAGAATTCATGGTAAAACTAAGGATTCACAAAGAGAGTGATATGTGTGCATAACTATTTTTAAACTTGCAAGATTTGAATGGTTTGTGAAATGATGTTGTATGTTGTGGAAGTTGTACAATGGAAGAAAACTATGATTATCTCTTGACTTTACACACTCATGCTATTGTAAGGATTCCCAAGAAGTAAAAAGATAATTTTGTATCAATTTCGCCTCTTGTAGGACATGTAAGGTTTGAAAATAAGATTTGAGTCTACATGATCTTTCTTATTCATCAGGGACACCATCTAATAAGATACATATGTGGTAAGGATACAATGCCATTTTTCTATAAGTAGGACTTAATGTATGTGAACTTAACATCGGACTATAATAATGGAAAGGATGTGGTATTTGACTAGTGAGTGTACTTACATAGTGATGAAAGAAAAAGCTAAGGGCAATAGATACATATAAGAAAAGTCTCCAAGAATGGGTGGTATAGGGAAAAATCCATTGTGAGTTGTACCAGCCACATCCCCTCTAAAGGTATGTAAAAGATGTTGAGGTGGACTAGTTATGAGGGTTTAAGAGTAAGAGATACGGTTGCATATGTAAGTAACTTTCAACCTATTCAACTTGTTGGTGTGAATAAGTCTTGTACCTAGTTAATTCTTTACTAGGGACTTAGGGGACTTAGTGCACATGTTAAGTTTACTTAGGATAAAAGATTCTTTCTAGAAGTCTTAGTTGTCTTATCTAAACAAGTCTTAGTTGTCTTATCTAGACTTCACATCATCCTAGGTAGTTATGAGTTAGTTGTCTCATGTGATAGGATTAAGACACTTGTCATTATCTTGTCTTATCCTATCTCTCTTCCTTGCCTTTATAAGCAAGGCATCTCTAGCATATTTTGCATTGTATTGATCATTGTATCATATTGCAATTCTTGTTTGGTGGAATAACATCTTCCATTGTTGCTTCTCTATATTTCTTGTGGAGGTTATTTGGTGTTGCAGATTGAAGATCTTGGTTGGTCACTTCAACATGGTATCAGAGCTTTGAATCTTGCAAGCCCCTTCCATTTTTTTATTATTAGAGTTTTTAGCATCAAATTTTCTATTGTGATTTGAATTTCTTGTATGATCTTGCAAATTCCTCGTATGCTCTTCTCTTGCGTTTCAATAAGATCTTGAGAATCAGAAAGGGATTGCAAAGATTTTTTAATCTTATATTGCATGTATGCATTTTGGTGAGATATGGTGATTGCAACACTTTTGGCTATAGTGGCAGTATTTTTGGATGTCCCATTGTGTCTAGGAGGCTCAAAAAAGTCAGATTTGGCTTTTGTTTCACTCAATTTGATCGCCATTTGCAACTTTGGAAAACAAAGGTTTGGAGCTCAGATATGGTGAACAACTTTTTACAGGAGCATTTTTGGCAAAAAATAACCTTGCCATTACGTTCGGGTGGCCGTTTGCGAAAATTTTGAAATATAATTTGCCTATATTTGGCAAAAGTTGAATTTGGGGAAAACAAATTTTAGTTGAAAGGCCGTACGACCCCCCAACCAGGTCAAAGGTACACGTCATCGTCAAAAAAATTATTAAAAAAAAATTATTTGGTTTTTCTTTGGTGGGTTTGTTGAAAAATTTCAAAAAAATGTATAAAACTTTTTGTACAGTGCTAAGCGTTGCACCTGCGGGGTTTGCGGCCAAAGGCCACCCACAAGACTTCAAAAAGTTAGTGGATTTGTTAAAAAAACCGCCAATAGAAATTCTTAATGACCATCGGTTAAACTGTAGCGACTGGTCCTTAGCCGCCAGGTGGGCGGCTACTAAACCGCTAGAGAAACCGTTAGCCACGCATGTGATTAGAATAGAGAAAACTGCTAGCGGTTTGTCAAAATTGTGATTTTTTTGCAACTCTGTAGGGTGCAGCCACGTGGGGACCGACAACTAGACCCCGAGGGCTACATTTTTGTGCCTAATTAGCAGTTTTTTCACCCTGGGTAGCCTTCAAGTGCCTCAAACAACGTTTTTTTTCAATTTTGCATAACTTTTCGCCACGTCGTCAGATTTTCAAAAAAAAGATATCGTCGGAAAGTTGGTTCAACGAATTTCACAGTGGTGCAGGTTAGTTTTTCATATTTTGACTTTTTTTCTAATTTTTTCAGCCTGAAGGTACAAGTGCATTTATTGCTTGTTATTGGCATAACTTTTGCATACAAAGTCAAAATTTGGCAATTTTTTTTGAAATTGATAAAAAAATCACAAGGAATCTGTTTGTAACCTTCTTTTTCAGTTTTGGAAAGCTCTTTTTTTCTAAAAATATTAAAAATCACCGTGTGTTATAAACAGTTGATTTGAGCTTGTCAATTGTACAAATTGTAAAATTTCTTCATTGTAATTTGTTGGGGGGTTGCAACTTGAGTTTTAATACATTCTGGGGGGTGAAAGACACAATTTAAGTGCCACATTATCTTCTTTCTTTGGTGTTCATGGCGGATCTAAGGCAAATTGAACCACTCACTCCACATAATTATCATACATGGAAGCTAAAAATGACTCAATTATTACAATCTAAGGGTCTATGGCCAATGTTAGATGCAGAACAACCTATTTTCACAAGGGATTATGAAAAAATTGTCCATAGATGTAAAATGGACGAAGCAAAAGGGCTCATTGGCTTACATGTATCTGATAACTTGTTGTTTCATATTTCAGAGTGTAAAACACCTAAGAATGTTTGGGATAAACTTGAAGAATTGTATGGTAAAAAAAAATAGTTCAGAGTCTTGCAACTTCAAGTGGATCTACAAGCACTTTCTCCAGATGCATTTCCTTCAATTTAGGATTTCCTTGCATAATTCAAGTTGATTTTGTCACAGTTGAAAGGGTGTGGGCATGGAAAATCTAGTGATGAGTGTATCTTCTTGATTATGTCTAAGTTAAGAGGGCCTTATCAAGTGTTTTCTTCTACTTTCTATTCAACTATGGATTCCATGGGGAAAGATTACAAAATGCCCTTTTTTGAGTTGTTTTGTGAGCATCTTACTAGGGAGGAGGCAAAGTTGATTCAGTTGGATGCACTACCTAGTTCTAATAATCATGCTCTAATGGATCAATCATACAAGGGTAAAGGAATGAATAAGAAGAATCCCAAGACATAATCATCTTCAGGTAGCGAGACTCCCTCCAAATTGAAGCCGAAAAACAATAAGAAGTCCACTCCATCTCCTCCTTCTTCTACCTATGGAGATTCTTCTTCCAAGTCTAAGAAAAAGAAAGGAGATCCTTGTTCATTTTGTGGAAAAATTGGGCATGATGTGAATCATTGTTTTAAGGGATTAGAGGCTTTGGAGGAAGCTATGAAGAAACACAACATTTCAGTGTCTAAGCCTTCTTCCATGGGAGAAGGGCAAGCTCTTTCAGCACAGGCCATTCATTCATCTTTAGATAGTTGGATTTTTGATTCAGGTGCTTCACATCACATGACCAATTCACGCGATCTTCTTGATTCCATTGTTCATACTTCTAATTCTTAGATTGCAGTTGGAAACTCTTCACAAATTCTAGTTTTGGGGATAGGATCCATTCAGATGCTAGATGGGTGCATTGAGGATGTTCTTCTTGTTCCTAATATTTCAGTGAATCTACTTTCCATATATCAGATTTTTCATTCTGGAGATGGGAAGTCAGTTGAGTTTACTCCACATAATGTTACTATTAGACAGTTGCACGATCCCGAGACAGTTGTTGCTACAAGGATAGTTGATCATGAGAACCATTTGTATCAGTTTGATGGCTTTAAGTATTCATTGGGTTCATGTTTTGTTGCTCATGTTGATTCACTATGCAAACTTTGGCATGAAAGATTTGGGAACTTGAACTATAATATCTTCAACAAATGCAAGCACATAACTTAGTTGTTGGTCTTCCAAAGATCTCTTGAATGGATGGTGTTTTTCAAGGTTGTGTTCTTGGCAAGCAACATCAAGATCCTTTTCCTAAGGGTCAAGCTACTTGTGTAACCACACCCCTTGAGTTGGTCCATAGTGATCTCATGTCATTCCCAACTCCTTTTTTCAGGGGCTAAGTATGTGATTACATTCATTGATGATTTTTCTTGTCGTACATGGGTCTATTTTCTAAAGCTCAAGAGTGAAGTTCTCACCAAATTCAAGACCTTCAAAATATTTGTGGAGTAGTAAGGTTTTTTTCTTTGACGGATACACACAAATAATGGGGAGAATATGTCAATCAGGCATTTCAATATTTTTGTAGTGAGCATGGTATTCTTCATCAGTACACGGTTCCTTACACTCCTCAACAAAATGGTGTGGCGGAGAGAAAGAACATGACTCTCAAGGAGATGGCCAATTGTATGATTCAGTCTAGGTCCATGGCTCCAACATTTTGGATCGAAGCTGTCAATTGTGCCAACTATATTTAGAGCCATATGCCCCACAAGGAAGTATAGAATATGAGCCTCGAGGAGGCTTGGTATCATCGCAAGCCTAATGTATCCTTCTTCAAAGTATTTGGTAGTGAGGCTTGGGTATTCATTCCGGATGGTTAGCGTAAATCAATGGAGAAGAAGAGTCAACGGTACATCTTTGTTTGCTATTATGAGGATGTGAAGGCATACATATTGTTTGATCTTGACACATAAGAGGTTCATTTCCAACATTATGTTTAGTTTGTTGAGTCCTTCACCCAATCGAATCCTCCTTCAACTTCTTCTTCATCACAACCTACTCAATCTTCTTCAGTTGATGATGTTTTGCTAGTTGAGGAAGATTTTGATGATGGTATTGATCCACCTCCTCCTCATTCACCCACTAGGCCACGATGGGCTCGAGTTACTCTTGAGGAGGCTAGTCCTCTTGTTGGTGATCCCACAGACACTCGCCACACTCATTCTCAGACTTCAGGAATCAATCTTTTGAGTCATGTTGTTTCAAATGATCCTCAAAAGTTTTTAGATGCTTCAGGTATTCCAGAGTGTGATAATGCTATGACTGATGAGTATTCTTCCTTGATGAAGAATCATACTTGGGATCTTGTTAAGGGAAGAAAGTTGGTTTGATGCAAGTGGGTGTATCATACCAAGTATGCAACAGATGGTTCCATTGATAAGTACAAGGCTTGTCTTGTTGCAAAGGGGTTTTCTCATGTTGAAGGAATTGACTATTCTGAGGCCTTTGCTTCTATTGATAGGATGGATTCTATTCACCTTGTACTTGCTATAGCTGCATCACAGGGATGGTCAGTGTATCAGATGGATGTGAAGAGTGCTTTCTTTCATGTGTATCTTCATGAGGAGATATATATGGAGCAACCACCAAGTCTTGTGCAGGATTCTTCACTTGTTTGCAGGCTTCGACGTTCATTGTATAATCTCAAATAGGCCCCTTGATCTTGGTATGAGAATATGGACAGTTTCTTGCTTGCTTCTGACTACACTTGTTGCCATTCTAATCCCATAGTTTATACTCAAAGACATGGATAGGATCTACTCATACTTGTGCTCTACGTGGATGATTTGATTCTCACCGGGAGTTCTACTTCCACGATTTAGAGTAAACAACGAGCATTGATGGAGTGACTTGATATGACCGACCTTGGTCTTTTGCAGTAATTACTTGGTCTTCATGTTAATCAAACTTATGAGGGGATCTTCATTTTCTAGTAGAAGTATGCTCTTGATTTGCATCAGATATTTGGCATGGTTGATTGCAAGCCTGCCCCCACTCCATTTTAGTCAAGTGTTGTATTGTCCACCAGTTGTACTTCTCCTATAGTTGATCCTACCTTGTATCGACACTTGGTTGGCAGTATTTTGTACTTGACACATAGTCATCCTGACATATCCTTTGCGGTTGGACTTGTCTCTCGTTTCTCACAGGAGCCTCATGAGAATCATTGGAAGGCCACCAAATGTATCTTGAGATAAATTCAGGGCACTACTCATTTCGACATTCATTACGCATCAAGTGCATCTCAGATTATGGGCTTCACTGACTCAGATTGGGCTGGTGATGTCAATTATTGGAAGTCTACTTTTGGCTTTGTCTTTTGCCTTGGTTATGGTTTGATTGCATGGTCATGCAAGAAATAGACTACTATTGCATTATCATCGACAAAGGCTGAGTATCAAGGTGCAGTTCTGGCTAGTCAAGAGGTTTTGTGGCTTCGTTAGTTGATGGATGAGTTCATATTTCCTTCCACTCAACCCAATACTCTTTGGTGTGACAACCAAAGTGCCATTCATATCTCTCGCAACCTAGTGGAGCATCAACATACTAAGCATATTGATATCCACATGCACTTTATCAGGCAGGTCATCCATAATGGTGTTCTTAGCTTGGAGTATTTGCCTACAGATCAACATGTTGCAGACATCTTCACTAAACCTTTGGCATCACCTCATTATCTTCAGTTGCGATTGATGCTTGAGGTGAAGGAAGTTTTCCTTGGGGGGCCTTGAGGAGTCCTCCTTCCTTCCTCAATTTTCAGTTTTCTTTTCATCTTTTTCTCTCTTTTGGAGAGGAGTTTTCTCCCACAGGATTTTTCTCCTTTTCTCCACTTGTGAGAGTTTTTTTGTTTTGTACATGGGTACCTCATCAGGTCTTGTTTTTGGGACCCATCTTTGCATATTTTACATTGGTTAATTCCTCCCTAAGTTGCACTTAAGGGGGGGTGTTGGTGTGAATGTCTTGTACCTAGTTAATTCTTTACTAGGGACTTAGGGGATTTAGTTCACATGTTAAGTTTACTTAGGATAAAAGATTATTTCTAGAAGTCTTAATTGTCTTATCTAGACAAGTCTTAGTTGTCTTATCTAGACTTCACATCATCCTAGATAGTTATGAGTTAGTTGTCTCATGTGATAGGATTAAGACACTTGTCATGATCTTGTCTTATTCTATCTCTCTTCCTTGCCTTTATATGCAAGGAATCTCTAGCATATTTTGCATTGTATTGATCATTGTAGCATATTGCAATTATTGTTTGGTGGAATATCATCTTCCATTTTTTCTTCTCTCTATTTCTTGTGGAGGTTATTTGGCGTTGCAGATTGAAGATCTTGGTTGGTCACTTCAACACAAATTTTCCATAACAAATCTTTATGTTGGAGGAGAGGAGTTAATTTCCCCCCCCTTCCAGAAGAAAATGCATTATAAATTAATGGCCCTATCTAACAAAAGGTATTGAGGGGTGGTGTGGAAAGATAAAGGGTGGAGGTAGGGAAGTGTAGTAGGGGTGTGGTGGTTAAAATTTGTATGGAGCTAAACTATTTTTTTAGTATAAAGGGTATTTGATTCTACTATTCGTTTGTTTTGATGAACATTATGAGTTCTTATGAATCTTATTCTAATTTGTGCTTAAAAATTTGAACTATTGCTTTTAGTTTTCATATATAAATTTGGATGAAGAAATTTGGAATAGTTGTGCCTTGTATAAGGAAGAGGATATAATTAATCACTTAATTTTTTGGAATTTTATTTTATGAATAAATTGTAGTAAATTGGGACCTTTGACATTTTTGCTAATTTTTTATTATAACCTTTGACATTTTTGCACAAATTCAATAGTCTAGCAACCAAACAAGCTTTCAACTTTGGAATATTCAAACACAATAACAAAAAATCATTTAAAACTTAAAATGACATTAAGACCAATTAAACTGACAAAATAGTTCTCTTAAATGTTGAGGACCATTTTTTTATCACATGTGTGTCCTAGATTGTGGTTGGACTTAGAGAAATCTTAGGATGGTTAAAAGAGGCATTGCCCACTCCTACCCATGTTCGCAAATAGACTATTCTCTTAGAAAATGATCATTTAGAAGAAATATGCCAAGTGTGCATTCAACAGTGGAACTTTAGCTCACAAAACACTTGTAGTATCACCTTTGTGCGAATTCCAAGAACTTGTCAACCTATTTTAGCAAGTCTAACTCTGCTAGCCTAGCCACTTGGTAATCTTCATGATCAAAGATACCTTGTAGTAAGACACAAAGGTCATAGACTTCTACATTTAATTGTTAAACTACTTATTGTTGAGAAACGATGCCTTAATTTCCAGCTTGGACCTCTACCTTTTTGGTCTTGGTGAAAAAAAAATCTATTTTTTGCCTTTACCGCCATACCATGGCATTCTTCCTTTGTGCTTTGGCGATACTGCGATGAAGGGTTTGGCTATTACCTCATTACCGCGCGCGGTCTTCTTCCTCACCGCGGTGGCTGTGGTAACGGTCTTTCCATCTGGCCTAGCAGTTTACCGCCATACCACGGTGGTCACTCTCTATGACCGCGGTAAATCACGGTCCTTGTCTACTGGCGGTTATCGCCATATCGCAGGTGGTGGATCCACTCACCACGGTGGCCACGGTGAGACCGCCTGTGGTGGTATTGGCGGTTACTGCCACCACCATGGTTGGTGAGGTCACTCACCGCGGTGGCCACGGTAAGACCGCCAACGGACTGGCTAGCGGTTATCACCATACCATGGATAGTCAAATGAATGATTGCGGTGGCTGCGGTAAGACTGCCAGCGGTCAGCCAAGTTGGCTACCGCCATACCACGGTGAGTCTTGAAGCCAACTGCAGTAGCGTGGTAGGTAGGACTGTCTGGGTTCGGTGAAGTTGGGGTGAGCTCGGTCGAGCTCACCGCCATACCGCGAGTTGAACTCGGTAGGGCTGCGGTAGCGCGGTAAGAGATCAGTGAGCTCAGAGACTGGGTTGACCGAGTTGGACTCGGTGACAGGAGCGGTAAACATATCAACTACAAACACGTGGCTCAGTGTCAGAGCGATAATTGGTTGGAAACCAAAATAGTTATTGCAATAGGTGCAAGTCGACTCAGGGTGGCGAACAAGACCTGATTTGGGTGGTGGCATTAATGCTTGGGTGGCTCAATGCAGGAAGATCGACATGGATAGATCATTGGTGCGATTGGATCAAAGATTGATGTACCTTGTGATCGGTGGTTGATTGATTAGAATTAAATGCATCATATGAACTATGTAAGTTGAGTACGTGATTGCAGACATGGGGTTAGAGTTTTTCAATTCAAAATGTATTTTGCATGAACATTGTAACAGTGAGTTGTTGCTGTGAGCTGAATAGAAGTAAGACTGTGATTTGTATGTAATATTGTTATTACTATAATACAAAATATTCTTTGCTTGGTGTGGTGGGTTTTTTTACCTGGAAAGGTTTTCCCACGTTAAATACTTGTGTCATCTGTGAATGCTAAATTGGTGTAATATCTTTTATGCTACATGTATTTATCTCAAGTCTTTTAGATGCTATTGAAACCTATTTATGCTCTTCTCCTCTATTGTATTAGTGTTAAGGGAATGTATTCTGCACTATTGGGTCTCTAGATCCTGCCACTTTTTCCCTTCAAGTGGTATTAGAGCCTGGCCAGTTGTGTTATCCTTCTAGGAAATATCAATTTTTTGTGCTAATACTATTTCAGTGGGAGTCTTGCATTGTTGAAACTTGTTTCTATTTGAGATGGCGAGTACATCTGGTAGAGTAGAGATTGAGAAGTTTAATGGCAGTAACTTTGAGTTATGGAAACTCAAGATAGAAGACTTGCTTGTGGATAGAGACCTTTGGATTGCAGTGTCTGGAACTAAGCCACAAAGTACGATGCAAGAAGCTTGGGATCTTGCTGATAGAAAAGCAAGAGGTTTGATAAGACCAAGTCTAGCCGATTCTGTACTCCTGAACGTCCATGAGGAGCAGTCCGCAACTTCATTATGGAAGAAGCTTGGTGATATTTATTAGGGAAAGTCTCTAGTAAATAATTTATTCCTGAGGAAGAAGTTGTACTCCTTGAAGATGGAAGAAGGTGCATCTGTTGCAGACCATCTGAACTCGTTTAATATGAGTGTTACTCAGCTGGCATCTATAGGTGTAAAGATAGAGGACAAGGATTGTTGCATGCTCCTATTTTGTTCGTTACCTGACAGTTGGGATCATCTTGTGATGGCCATTGGAAGCACTACCACTGCTTTCAAGATGGAAGACGTTGTTGCCTCATTGATATCTGAAGAGATTGGAAGGAAGTCTTCAGAGATGGCCAAAGAGGCTCTTGCTGTTCGAGGCAGACCAAAGGAGAAAGGCAAGAAGAAGGACAAGAAGTCAAAATCCAAATCTGCAGGGAGATCAAAGTCTCCTTGTAAAAAGTTCAAGGTGAGATGCTGGAACTGTGGGCAACCTGGTCATATTCGGAAGGACTACAAGGAGAAGAAGAAGAAGAATGCTTCTGATAATGAATCTTCTCAAAGTGATGCAGATTCCTTCATTGCAGCAACCTTGACAACTCAAGCATCAGATGATGTCTAGTTGGTTGACTCAGGTGCATCCTTTCACATGACGTCTAATAGAGAATGGTTCTCTAAATAAGAGAAGTATGACGGTGGAAAGGTATACTTGGCAAGTGATTCAACGTTGGAGATAGTTGGCAGAGGAAGAGTCAGAATTCAGTTTCCTGACGGGAGAGTCAAAGGTATTGGTGTCATACTTCACATACCAAGTCTGGCTTGAAATCTTCTTTTTGTCAGTAAGTTAAATGATGCTGGTGTAGAAGTTTCTTTCTCAAGTAGGGAATGTAAAATGGCTAGAGGTGCAATGGTGCTGGCTAAGGGTGTTCGTATTGGCACTCTGTACAAGCTGGATGCACGTCTTGTTCTTTGTAACAGTGCCTCTGTAAAGTCAAGCAATGTTGCATCTGTAGAGAAAGATGAAGACACTTCTTTGACTGCAAATGCTATGGAGGTAAAAATCCAAGCTGAGAAGACTATGCTATGGCATCATAGACTTGGTCACATAGGTGAGAAAGGTTTAAAAACCTTGAAGAATAAAAATCTTGTAGAAGGGCTTGATGATTGTAATCTTGAGTTCGACTTTTGTGCACATTGTATCTATGGAAAACAACACCGTATTTCATTTTATTCTAGTCCTCAAAAATCTTCTGGTATACTAGATTATGTTCATTCTGATGTGTTTGGTCCAGTTAATGTTCCTTCGTTATCGAAGTCTAGATATTATGTTTCTTTTATTGATGATTGTTCGAGAAGGGCATTTGTATACTTTATTAAAAGTAAATAAAAAGTGTTCAGTCGGTTTAAAGAATTTAAATCTTTGGTAGAGAATCAGACTGGAAGGAAAATCAAATATTTGAGGACAGACAATGGTGGTGAATTTTGTTCTACAGATTTTGAAAGGTATTGCACTGATCATGGAATTAAAAGGCATAAGACAACACCTTACACTACACAACAAAATGGAGTTGTTGAAAGGTTGAATAGGACGTTGATAGAAAAGGAAAGAAGTATGCTGAGTGGTGCTGGTCTGGAGCAGAAGTTCTAGGCTGAGGCTGTGGCTACAACATGTTATCTAATAAATAGATCTCCTTGGTCTGCTCTTGTTGACAAGATGCCTTTGGAAGCATGGTCTGGTAAGAAGCCCTCTCTGAGGCATGTCCGTGTGTTTGGCTGTGAGGCATATGTTTATGTGCCAAATGAAAAGAGATCTAAATTGGATAACAAGGATGTCAAGTGTATTCTCATCGGCTATGGAGTTGGTGTGAAGGGATAGAAGCTTTGGAATCCTATTACTGAGAAGGTTATATACAACAAAAGTGTGATATTTCGAGAGCTAAAACCTTCAGTAAGTGATCAACAGCTTGAGACAGACCAAAGAGACAAGAAGAAGGATGCAGTTGAGATTCCCCAAACTCCAAAAAGGGAAGAGCTGCATGGTGTACCTGAGAGTGAGGAGAGCTCAAGCAACTCTGGAAGTTATGATGATGAAGAACAACCTCAGTCTGTAAGAAGATCTACATGGGAAAAAAGGCAACCTGAAAGGTATGGTTTCTCTATGTTAGATTCAAATTGTGCTTATGCTTTAATTACCAACACTGATGAGCCTAGGACTATAAAAGAAGCAATCAACATGCCTGATTCAAATTATTGGCTGGAAGCCATGAATGAAGAGATGGATTCTTTAAAGAAGAATGAAACCTAGAATTTGGTACCACTGCCTAAAGGGCGAAAGCCTGTTGGCTGTAAGTGGATATTAAAAAAGAAAACAGGCCTTGATGGCAGCGTTGAGAAGTATAAGGAAAGGTTGGTTGCAAAGGGATTTTCTCAAATTGAGGGAATTGATTATGGAGAGATTATTTCCCCTGTAGCAAAGCTGACATCCATCAGATTTCTATTATCATTAGTAGTTGTGTATGATTTTGAAATTGAGCAGATGGATGTGAAGACAACATTTCTTCATGGTGAGCTAGAAGAAGAAATCTACATGTCCCAGCTTGAGCATTTTGTTGAAGGAGGTAAACAAAATCTGGTTTGCAAGTTAAATAAATCTCTCTATGGTTTAAAGCAATCTCCTAGAATGTGGTACCAGAAATTTGACACGTTTGTGTTGTCAATTGGATTTGTGAGATCAAAATCTGATCACTGCATTTATTATAAATATGAGAATGATCGTGTGCTTGTTATTACCCTGTATGTGGATGATATGTTATTCATTAGAAATAGCAAGACTAAGATTTCTGATCTTAAATCTCAGCTGTTTGCAAAGTTCAAAATGAAAGATCTTGGTGCAGCTAGTTACATTCTTGGAATGGAGATTACCAGGGACAAAACAAGCAAAAAACTTTGGGTCAGTTAGAGTAAGTATGTAAAAACAGTTCTGGAGAGGTTTAGCATGGATGACTGCAAGCAGCTTGTTGTTCCAATCATGCATGGAACTAAGCTGTCTATTAAAGACTATCCAAAGTCTGCTACTGAGATGGAGGACATGACCAGTGTGCCTTATGCAAGTGTTGTTGGCAGCTTGATGTATGCTATGGTCTGTACAAGACTGGACATTGCCCAAGCAGTGGGAGTTCTAAGCCGATTTATGGAAAATTCAGGAAGATCACATTGGGATGCTGTGAAGAGAGTATTTAGGTATTTGAAGAGGACTTCAGATTATGCACTGTGTTACCATGGCAATTTGGTTGCATCACAGAGGACTCTCAACATTCATGGGTATGTTGATTCAGATTGGGCAGGGGATATTGACAACAGGCGATCCACTAGTGGATACACTTTCATGCTTAATGGTGGAGCAATCAGTTGGATGAGCAAGCAATAGGCTGTAGTTGCTTTATCCACAACAGAGGCAGAGTACATGGCTGCAACTCATTCCTGCAAGGAAGTTGTTTGGTTAAACCGTTTGTGTTCAGACATTGGATTCAATGCTGGGCAGATTTCAATCTGCTATGACAGTCAAAGTGCCATTTGTTTAGAAAATAATCCAACCTTTCATGATAGGACCAAGCACATTGATGTGCAATATCACTTCGTGAGAGATATGGTTGAAGATGGCAAGGTAATTTTGGAAAAGGTTGACACCTTAAAGAATGTGGCAGACGCTTTAATGAAGCTTGTGAGCACAAACAAGTTCAGATGGTGCGCAGAATTGATGGGCCTTGGGGCCTATGATAGATAATAATTTTTCAGAGTCTGGAGGAAGTTGGGAATCTTTGTCAAGTGGGAGCTTGTTGAGAAACGATGCCTCAATTTCCAACTTGGACCTCTACCTTTTTGGTCTTAGTGAAAAAAAATATGTTTTCTGCCTTTACCGCCATACCGTGGCGGTCTTCCTTTGTGCTCTAGCAGTACCGCGGTGAAGGGTTTGGCGGTTACCTCTTTATCGTGTGTGGTATTCTTCCTCATCGCGGTGGTCATGGTAACGGTCTTTCCATCTGGCCTGGCAGTTTACCGCCATATCGTGATGGTCACTCTCTGTGACCGCAATAGCGCGGTAAACCGCGGTCCTTGTCTGCTGGTGATTACCGCCATACCGCAGGTGGTGGATCCAATCATCGTGGTGGCCGTGGTGAGACCGCCTACAGTGGTCTTGGCGGTTACCACCACCACCACGATTGGTGAGTTCACTTATTGCGGTGGCTGCGGTAAGACTGCTAGCAGCTTGGCTGGTAGTTATCGCCATACCGCGGATAGTCAAATGACTGACCGTGATGGTCGCGGTAAGATTGCCAGCTGTTAGCCAAGTCGGCTACTGCCATACCGTAGTGAAGACTGAAGGTGGCTACGGTAGCGCGGTAGGTAGGACTATCTGGGCTCAATGAAGTCGGGGTGAGCTCGATCAAGCTCACCGCCATACCACGAGTCGAACTCGGTAGGGCTGGGGTAGCGCGGTAAGAGCTTGATGAGCTCGAAGACTGGGTTGATCGAGTTGGACTCGGTGACAAGAGCGGTAGATGTATGAACTGCAGACATCTGGCTTAGTGTCAGAGCGATAATTGGTTGGAAACTAAAATAGTTATTGCAGTAGGTGCAAGTCGACTCAGGGTGGCAAACATGACCTGATTTGGGTGGTGGCATTAATGCCTGGGTGGCTCAATGCAGGAAGATCGACATGGGCAGATCATTGGTGCGATTGGATTAGAGATTGATGTACCTTGTGATCGACGGTTGATTGATTAGAATTAAATGCATTGTATGACTTATGTAAGTCGAGTAGTGATTGCAAACAAGGGGTTAGAGTTTTTCAATTCGAACTGTATGTTGCATGAACATTGTAACAGTGAGTTGTTGCTGTGAGCTGAACAAAAGCAAGACTGTGATTTGTATGTAATATTGTTATTACTATAATACAAAATATTCATTGCTTGGTGTGATGGGTTTTTTACCTAAAAAGGTTTTCCCACGTTAAATACCTGTGTCATCTATGAATGCTAAATTGGTGTAATCTCTTCTATGTTGCATGTATTTTGTCTGAAGTACTTTAGATGCTATTGAAACCTGTTTATGCTCTTCTCCTTTGTTGTATTATTGTTAAGGGAATGTATTCCGCACTATTGGGTCTCTAGATCCTACTAGTTTTTCCCTTCACTTATGAATTAAAAGTAAGAAAATAAAGAGTTGTCCCTATGAGAGTTTATATGTTGGTCATATAAGCTCATAAAGTGGGATAAAGCTGCAAATGTAAATCTTATTTTGATTCCTTAACTATAGACTTTAAGGTTTTATTGGTCTCTTTTGGTTTCCCATTAGCCTAAGGGTACTAGATAAAGTAGAGTTACAAGTTAGGTGGATTTATTCCTAGAGTTCTTGCATCTATAGCTTCTTGAAGATTGAAGCATTATCTATGATTTGAACCTAAGGGATTCCAAACCTACATATCATTTGATTGGGAATTTTTTTTGGTGATGGTCATATCTGAAATGATTCTTAGAGACATAACCTCTACCCATGTTGTAGTGTACTAGTCATAATGATTGTGAATGTATCACCATTAGAGGACATGCTAGATATTTTTCATACAAGATCCAGTTCATAGGTAGAGAATGACCATGGTGTGAGGAAACATGAGTATCTAGCATTTATAAAACTTTTGCGCAAACTATTGTATTAGTCTCAAGGGTAGTCCAAAATAACCTAGTTGGTGAATTTTATTTTTGTAGCTTGAAAAGTGAAGTTTCCACCCCAAGTGCGACTATGGTAGTCTCCTTTGGCCTTCTCAACTTCTTTATGAATATAGTAGAGCAAGATTCGATCCAAGCCTCTCCAATATAACATATCATCAATTATTACATATTTTTCAACCAAGGTACATAACCTTTTATTTTCTTAAGCAGTGGCATCCATTGGGAAGGTATGTATGGTTATGAACTTGATGTTTTAATGGCACAAATCCCTTTTTCAATGCAATCCTCATTTATGGTTTCTCTTGGGGAACCGGATTGTCAATTAACTAGCTGGTGAGGAATTTTCCCTTGATAGAATTTTGGTTTACCTATGTTATTTCAAATTCACTAAGCAATACCTTGACATCATGGTTTTGTGGGAGGAAAGTGTGAGGAGGTCCCAATCTAATGATCACTTTAATTTCTCGATTTAGTATGTAATGTTGTAGACATCACTTTGCAATAATCACCAAGCACTCATTTTGGCTTGAGTATAGTTCCTTTCATATTCTAAAAGGGTGAAATTGATGAAATATAGAGCCCTCTTTATGTTGTCATCATCTTCTTGTGCTAACATACATGCTATGGAGACATTTGGTATGCTTAAACATAGGTGTCTTGCTTTGGCACCATAAGCATTACGGAAGATAGAAGAAACTTATAAACTTGGTCAAATGCATTTTGATAAGCTACTATCCATATTATTTGAGCTTCCTTTTCAAGAAAGTTATTGATCAAGTGAATATTAACTTGGTTAAGTTAGGGATTGTAATGTCCCTATTTTAGCTCTATGCTCTTCAATGATTGATAGCCTATTTCCAAAGACCCATAGGCTAGTCAAAAGTGGAAATAAGGGTTTCCTATTTTGTATGTTTTCTGGATCCTTCTGGGTTTTCAAAAAGATTTAAAGAGATGTGACATGCATTTCAATCAAGAGTTTGCATGTAGGAAAGGTTTTTGGGTTTTTCTAGTTTTTCAGAGAGCTTCAAAATGGTATAACATGGATATGCATCTGACTACCTTTCCCAAACTTACTATTTTTAGTAAGTTATGACGACCGCTCGGATTGTGCTCAAAATGAGTTTGACTTACGATTTTTAGTAGTATGCTATTTTTAGTAAGTGCTATTTATGGCAATGCTATTTCTAGTAGCAGTTCAATAGTTCAGTTCATCATCTATTTCTGGCAGTAAGGTATTTTTGTTTTTGGTGATGGCTTCTCCAACATTCTTGGAGCTTAGAAAAGGAAGGTTTTAACTTAAGTCATATTATGTTTTATTATTACTTTTAGACCCCATGCCTAGATGTATGAATTTTGAGTTGTTTTTAAAAGAGGTACTTTATGTGGTTGTCCAAGTTGGAGAGTAAAGCATTTTAAAATTGAAATATTTGTTGTTTCCTATGGATGCCTAAGATGATGAATACAAAGCATTTATTAATATTTCATATTTAATATTATTCAAAAGGTTTGGGCATCCCTCTTGAGGAAGATGAAGTGTTTCAAATTCCAAGAAGTTGAAGTGTTTCATTTTCCAAGAAGAGTCTTATTTATTCAGGGCTTGCTCCTTCATTTGATATCTTTTGGAAAATGTCAAATTGCTGTTGAAATATTTTTATATCTCGTTTTGAAGAACACATACCTCCTAGCTTCTTCTTCCAATATTCGTGCTTGAGAGATAGTACCTAGCTAGACATACTAAAGACTATGCTTCACTCAGGAGTGCAAATTGGTGTTAATTTATGATTTATATAAGCAGTTCAGCAGTTCAGTTCATCATCTATTTCTGGTAGTGCTATTTCTAGTAGCAGTTCAGTAGTTCAGTTCATCATCTATTTCTGGCAGTAAGGCAGTTTTATTTTTGGTGATGGCTTCTCCAATGTTCTTGGAGCTTAAAAAAGGAAGGTTTTAACTTCATTCATATTATGTTTTATTATTACTTTTGGACCCCATGCCTAGACGTATGACTTTTGAGTTGTTTTTAAAAGAGGTACTTTATGTGCTCGTCCAAGTTGGAGAGTAAAGCATTTTAAAATTGAAATATTTGCTAAGTTTCCTATGGACACTTAAGATGATGAATAAAGATAATTTATTAATATTTCATATTTCATATTATTCAAAAGGTTTGGGCATCCCTCTTGAGGAAGATGAAGTGTCTCAAATTCCAAGAAGTTGAAGTGTTTAATTTTCCAAGAAGAGTCTTATTTATTCAAGCCTTGCTCCTTCATTTGATATCTTTTGAAAATTATTATGTGAAATTGCTACTGCAATATTTTTAGAGCTCGTTTTGAGGAACACATACCTCCTAGCTTCTTTTTCCAGTCTTCATGCTTGAGAGATAGTACCTAGCTGGACATACTCAAGACTGTGCTTCACTCAAGAGTGTAGATTGGTGTTAATTTCTGATTTATATAAGCAGATTGCTGTTGTAAAATCTGTTTATGCTGCTGTTGGAAGTGCTTGGTTGAAGCATGTTTCTGTTCATAGTGTTGATGGTGAAAATGACACAAACAACGTTAAACAAAATATCTCTACTCTATTTCTCCTAAAAAATAAAGACAACATATAGTAGCCTAACTCCCAAGGTCCTGGTAGTTGGTTCTCAACTATCTGGTGTCACTCAATTGGTCCATGCAACTGTAATATTCAAGGGGCCTTTGCCGGTGATAAGGAATGCAATCAATGACTGATTCATCAAAACTATTCTTAACAAAAAGGGGGTTTTAAATAAAAAGAAAAAAAGATAGATCAGGGCATACATTAGTGAAACATGAATAAAACTTATCTAATATCTGGACATATATCTTCAAAAACAAATGTTCTTCCAACAGATCAAGAAAACAATAGCATGATACAATTTACAGAACAATCCATACTATTGGATGCATCTAAGGTGCTTAATTTAACATCACAATCACACATCATAAATATTTTAAAGATTCCAAAATAACACACTCTCATTCGTTGCCAAGATCATAGATCAATAGACTTTCAATAAATTCAATTCACAAATATTCTAATGAAATAATCCTTAAATCTCGTTTCTTCTAAGGATTTTCACCACAAAAGAAACGCTTATGCTTCAACACAATCACTGGCATACAGATAGACTATAATTCATCAACCTTATCCAATAAACTCAAATCCAACACCATATTGTGTAAAAAAAACCTGTATTTATATTCAACTGTAAATAATATAATAAAATATCTCTGTAAAAACTACAAAAAATTCTATCTCCTATTATCAGGTGGCCAATCTTATTCTCATCAGCCGACCTTTACAATATGGTACCCCAAAGGTATTTATAGATGTACAAAAATCTGAAGTCCTTTCTATCTTAAGTTGAGATCCACCTTTTTAGGAACTTAAGTCTTCTTGGAAACTCAGATAAATTTGATCTCTAGTTCCCACATTGATCATCTCGTAAACTGGAGAGAAGAAGAGAGAAAATAAAATAAAGCCATGTGCCTCTAAGACTACCAGTCCTGCATGCGGAGGAGAAAAGAAAGCCATGCATTCATGAGACTATCAATTATGCATGCAAAGTTTTCTCTGTAGTGTACTCATCATAACTAGAGAAGACTTGTTGAAGCATATCCAAATCTGGCCCATCAACCCAACTGTCTTCGAACTTGATCCTCTCTAATTCCACAACAGAAAATCCTCTCATGTCCTTTAGCTTTGTCAACTCCCTTTTAGCAACCCTTACCTCTTCTTTAATATTCATCAACTGATCCAACAACAAATCCTCTCCATCATCTCCCTTTTGCACGACCTCCTTAAGTCTATCATCCCACTTCTCTTTTAACTAACTCAAAGGCAAACCTTCTTTTACCGGTATATCAACATTTACTATAATAGCAACAACTGCTTCTAACTCATCAATTTGTTCATTTAGATCCTTGCTAGAATCTTGAACTTCATTCTTATGCTTGTACAAAAAGTCATATCTAAATCGGACTATGCTGGAGGTATTTTCCAAGAAATCTTTGTTGTCCTCTTCACGTATTGACTGTTCCAGAAGAGTGGATTTTGACAACTTATTAATCTCATTCAGCTTTTGGATATATCCTCTATACTCCTCCTCTTGCTCTCCCAATGCTTTGGAATGCCGATTCATCTCTTCTATTAACTCCATTGTCATCTTGTGCATCTCAAAACTGCTGCCCAACACCTCACCTATCTCCTGATTAAGTCCGTCGGTCCACCTATCCATCATTCCAACCTTACTTCTTATTTGTACCAAATCATCCACCTCTCTCTTGCTAAGCAAAATTGGTGTCTCAATGGTGGCAATTTGTTGTGACCTCAGAGCAAAAACACTCTTCAAGAAAGTATGCAATTGATCCAATTGAGTCTTAAGCTCATCTTTTTTCTGTTTATCCTTCATCATTCTTGATTTTATGGATGATGCTACCACATCAATCAAATTCATTTGTTGAGCTCTTGTGGGTCTTCCCAAGTTAACCATGCCCAACTGATAATCAGTTAGCTGCATATCCCCTACATCCTTGTCCACCATCAGTTCTGCACATTCAACAATAATCTCTCCTCCTTCGCTGAGTCTAGTGGAATGTAGGATTTTAGCCTTCTTTTTGGGCCTTTCTTTTTCAATATCCTTCATCATATCATCCCAATTGAGAGGCTGTGAGGGTGTCACTGATCTCTTTTGAAGATCCGGTTTCAACCATGTGGGAGCACTTGGAGTAGTGGTCATTATAGTTGAAGAAGAAGCAACAATAGTAGAGGGGTGTTGCACATTAACCTTAGGTTGAGAATCAACCTCTTGTACCTCTCATTGTTTTTGCTCTACACTTGTCTGTGCAAGCTTTTTAGCTTCCTCCTCGTCCTTTTGTTCTTGTATCCTCTTGTCTTCTTCTTCCTTCTTCATTTTTTCCTCTTCTAACCTCTTCTCCTCAAGTACCCGATTTCTCTCTTCTTCCAATGCCTTAAGTCTATCTGTGTCTTCCTTTTCTTTTTGCAGCTGCTTGGCCAACTCCTCAACATCCTTCTCTTTTTGCATACGTTCTGCTTCCTCTTTCTTTTTAGAGGCCTCTTCAACAAGATTTAGTTTGGCCACAAGGGCTTCTCTTTCCCTTTGTTGCTTTGCCTTTTCCTCCTCCAGGTCATGAATTTTTTGCACCAATTCTAGCTTATCATTCTCTTCTTTGATCTTGAGCTCTTGCTCCCTTTGCCTTTGCTGTTTCTACACTTCATTAGCTCTTCACTTGGCTTCCATTTGTTGTTGTTGAAGTAAGGCATCAACTTGTGCCTCAACATCTATTTCCTTTTGCTTTTCCATAGCTTCTGCATGTGCTTGAGCATCCGAAGCTTTCTTTACTTCCTCAAATAGTTCCCATTGATCTTCCTCTGTTAAAATATGTTCAATTTCCTCCTCTAGAGGCATCTTTCTCTGATAAGGTCTCATCAGAGTCTGTTTCAACATCATGGATCTCCAGCTCTACTCCTTTTCCCTTTAATGCTTCACCTATACCATGAAGAGTTCATTCAGGCATCCCTCCGTCTGGTTGCTTCGTAAGAGGGACTTGAGCAGATGACTCACCTATTGCTAGTGTTGAAACCACATATCCTGTTTGGGCCTCCTCCTCTTGTACTCTAGGTAAATATTGAGTAGGGGCTTCAAGCTCGATCTCTTCAATATCAGGAGGGAAGAACTCCAAAGGCTCCTTGGAAGGAGATTTCCTCTTGATTCTCTTATATCCCTTCCCTTTCTTAGGAGCTGGACCCCCAGGATTTTTGGTTCTTAGAACAACCCAGTGGATACTCCTATCCAAGTCTGGTCTCCCTATTTGCTTGATGTCGATGGTCTCCTCACCATCCCAATCTACCGGATCTAAAATTTTGGTACCAATATTCAATGCTTCATATGATGGATCCAACACAACTCCATCATCTACTAATGTATCAAGAATATCATCTTTGATCCTGAATTCTACCATGAGTGAAATAGACAACCTCTCATAATTCCTCTTCTTGAGTTCATATTCATCCTGAAGATCACTCCAAAAGTCCTCTAATAGATTAAAATGTTTGTTAAAGACCGAAGGCAACAAAGCATTCATTTTATTCTTTGGATCAAAGTGCTTTCAAACAGTATACAAACCCAACTTCAAATGTATCAACTTACTGCTATCCACTTTAGCTCCCACAAGGTGTGGGCAGTTGTATTCACCCAATTGCATGGGGAACTTGTGACAACCTGGTTTGTGTTTTAACCCAAATCGGGCATTGAACCCTAGAGCTTGATAGACAAAATCCATCAAATCATCATATTACTGCAACATCTTGGAAGTAAATGAGGACGACCCTCAAATACTGCCAACCTGAAATAAGTGAACTTGGGGTATTGGATATACCAACATCCCCATTCTGTGATAAAGGCCATGGCTTCTTGGGTCAATCTGTATCATGCATCTCCATTAAGTTGATTAATGACTACATATAAGAATGCATCATTGACTCTTCTAAATTGTGTTTCAGAAACCGGTAGGGATAGCTGATCATAATGATCCCATACTCTCTTTTGTCCATCATCTTCTCCCAATATTCCTACTCTGTTCAAACCTAGAAATATACATCCTCTAGTTGCTGCATAGACAACATAAGAAGTCATGAAAAAGCTCTTAGTTTCCCTTATTCTAGTTAACTGGTCATGAATGGTATCTGAGACAATCATAGGCCAGTCAAACTATTGCTTGCCATTAAAGATTGTCTGAATGAAAGGAAATATCCATTCCTTGAAATGAAATGCATCCCTCTTCCCAAAGTCTCTAGACAACATCATTATCAAGTCTGATACCTCTTTGTAAAATTCTGTCCTCTTTGGTTGATCATGAAGCTTTGTCAGAGACTTCTTCTCTGTTCTCAACCACTTCTTGTTCAAGTGAGCCTTATTAGCCTCCTTGTGTTTGCTATATATCCCTAAAGCATCTACCTCATTTAACTGTACCAGGTTCTTTGGATCAGGGACACTGAACATGTGCTGAAACATTTGAGGAGTTAGATCTATAATCACATTATCCTGTGAATCCATACATTGCCTAGTGGCCGGATTGTAAGCTCCTGCTACTGTCATAATCAATTCCGGGCACTGGATGGATAGAGGAAATACAGTAATGTGAGCCAAGCCAGATTCAACTATTCTTTTGGTTCTTCCCGTTACATCCTTAGTGAATGTTTCTGAATATAACTCCTCAAAATTGAATGGGCCTAGATTGGTGTCAGTTACATCAGACCAATCAGATTCCACTTTGCTAACAGTGACGACAAGACCCCTATGGTTATACCTCAAGGTATAAGGCAACTACTCCGACTTAATCTTATTAGGCTTAGTTGATGCCTTTGAAGTTTCTACAAGTTGATTCCTTTGGGAAGCTACTCCTGATACTCCTGACATTCTTTAGCTTCCTACAACATAACCTCAAATTAGATCCTTAAGTAAACATAACAACATATGCTTTAAAATCTTACCCTTCATATATATACCGGAGGTGGAACCAGGCAGAAAATACTCTAAATAGTCTCTTTTTAAATACCCTGTCGGGATCGGAGCCAAAACCGCTATTGAGATTATAGTAATAACAAGCTGGATCAGAGTCGAAATTGGAATGGTAACCGGAATCAGAATCGGAATGAAAACTAATTTGGTTTCATTAAGATTTTCTAATTTCACATTCAGTTCTGGTTCCGCTTTCGCCTAGGCTATTGTTATTTTGAAAGCCTGCTTCTTATTGTAAGTGGAGTCAGAGACGGGATGGTAATGGAATCGATACTTATTACAAAACATTGTTCAAAGTCTAAATCGATTCCGATCCCGCCCCAGCCTAAAATAACCACGACATCATAAAATATTTTAATCAAATGATAAATGACATTATGATCTAAGGACTAGGTCATATCAAAATGAAATGTGCTTAAAATAACCTATACAAGACCATCCCCATATGACCGAGAGGCAACTGAACTAATTGAGGCATCATATTTAAAACAAGAACATGTCAAAACCCTAAATTACAAACCCTTGATTTCAAATAATTAGGGCACGAACTTAACCCCATCCAAACTGAACAAATTTGAGGTGTAATAGGATTCCTAAGTAAAAACCATAATCTACCAACCCCTACCAATGTAAAACAGTAACTAATCTATGCATTTAAAAACCAAGGCACCACGATGTGGTCATGATTAAAATGTGAAAACAACCATGTCAAAAAAACAACCAAACAAGAAACAAAACCAGAAAAGCAAAACGAAAACCAGAAAACTAAACAAAAGAGAAAGAAAACGAATCACACAAACTCACAATAGAATAGAGAATCACGAATTCGCATGAAACCAATCAACCGAAACAAACAAAAATGAAAAACGTGAAATAAAATGAAAGAGAATAACAGAAAATATCCTACCTCAAACGCTAATAAATAGGTTAGTTCCCTGAAGAAATCCACTCGTAATTTTCTCTGTTTTGATCAAATCACTCGCACAAAATCTCCATTGCAACTCCGATTCACTCTTTGATCTTTTAACAATGAACATAACTACCAGTTAATCCCTATTTAAGGTAAAAAATTACTGTTTCATATGTGTAGACCTCCTGTAATTAATGCCATAAATGTAGCAAAGCGGATTCAGAACTGCAGAAGGAACTGGCACATTAATGCTGTGCGACTTCAGTAAAGTCAATGAACACAACGGGAGCAGAATCAGAGTGAAAAATGATTTAGAAACTTGGGTAATTTTCCAACTCAGTTCCGGTTCCAGTTCCGCCAACAAAGAAGAAAGAGAAACCAACAACAAAATAAAAAACATACAAACCGAAACAAGAAAACTTAACACAAAACCTAAGTCTAAATAAAAGACCAAAAAGCGAAGGCAGAGGCGAAACTATAATTGATTTTCAAATTTTTGAATAAATCCAGGCTTAACTTCCACTCCGGCTCTGGCTCTGACAAAGATAGAACAAAAAAGACAAAAGAAGACTATTGGGATAGGGATCAAGACCGATATTTGAAACAAGTTTCAAAACCTGATTCGGTTTCAGCTCCGGTTCCGACAAAATAAACCAAAGAAAAACAAAGTGTTGGAAAAGAAAGACTCCAAACTTTGTATGAAAAACAACCAAGGATAAAAACATAAAGGGGGACCCCTTTTGACCAAGGCAAAAATATGGGGTGGTTATGCAAGGCATAACACGTAGCTCTGCCAATGATTTTATTTTGGTTTTGGGTATTGGTGCCAACTGTTCTACTATGGAAGGCACCTCATCACTCTAGTTTCTAGAATTTATTATTGAGTTTCAGATTTTTAAGAAGAGGTCAACCTCATTTTGGGAGGTCATAGCATTTATTGGCTACATTGGGATTCATGCCAATTCATTGGTATAGATTTGAGGGTGTTCATTTGCTGATTTTTGGATGCCCAACTAATATCTTCCATTTGCATTCAGTTTGAAGTCAATCAGAGTTGTATTGATGAAGTTATGATCATTTTGGTGAATTTATAGCTTGCTGATCTAATTTTTCTATACTTGCTATTTCTGATCAAATTTGTTATTTTCCTAATTTTGGCTAAATTCACTGTTCTATAATAGCTTGTATCAACTAGGGAATTATCATCTAACATTTTGAATTTCTTGGTGATATTATGCTAATTGTTGTGCAATTGAAGCTAAAATTATAAACGTTGAATTAGTAGTACTAATCAACCAATTAATATTTTTGCACTTTAATTTATATTGTTTAATCCCCTCCCACTGAATAAGTGGTTGAGATGTATAATGGTTGTCACATCACCTAAATATCTATTTTATATTTCCACTCCCATTGCATAAGTGGTTGATTTGATATGTTATTTTCTTATATGGCCAACTAGTCGCCTACAACATTGTACTTCATTTCCATATTTCTTCTAACGATCCCCTCGCACTGTATACTCTCACCTCACCCACATTGGGATCTTGGTGATCAAAAAGTGAAGGGTTATCTTTTAGCCGGTTTACTTTATTGGGCTAACACTAATGGTGAAGTTCATGTGCTGATATTTTAAAAAAAAAACTAAGGGGGATATGACAAGGATGAAGTGTTGAATGACCTCCAGTTAGCCTAAGAAAGATCTATTTATGTACTATCTTATGGGAGAGGTTGCATCTAAGATGGAATTTACTTTTCATTAATTTCAATACAAGAAATAATGAGGCCTAGAAGCCTTTCAACCATGACTTCAAATAAGTATTTTTAGGATTTAAGTTAAATTTGTAGAATAGGATACTCGTGTCTTTTAGATGATTCTCCATTTTCTTGGATTTGGCAAGCCAATTGTAGACATAATATTTCATTATTTCATGGGTGAGGTCATCAAAATGTGGGTTGTAGCCCTCTAGTATGTGTCATTTGCATTCTTCAAGTTGAAAGGCATTACCACATAGAAAAAGGTTCTCCATGATATGGTGAAATTTATTTTTCTTTTGTCACTCTCCATGATGCATATTTGGTTGCAAATTTAAAATTCATCCATGAGTGACAACATTTCATAGCCTATTATAGCATCTATGATCATGAGTATGGAGGGAAGGGGGAAGTCATCTTTAGGATTGGCCTTTTTTAAGTCTGCATATTCTAGTTTTTCTATTATTTTTTAGAACTAATGTTATATTTTATATCTATACCAAATAGTCAACTAACTTGGTAAATGCTATTTTGAGCAATTTCATCAGTTCTTTTACTATGTCACTAACCTTGGATCTAATAGGCCTAAGTTTTTGCTTTACTAATTTTGCATCTTTTCTAATGAATAGGATATGAAACATAATAATGCAATATAATCTGAGTATTTCCATGAAAAGAAATCAACAAACTCAATGAGGAGTTCCCTATAGATTTCTATCTCTTCTATTGTTAAATTGACACCTAGTTTTACCCTTCTAGGTTTTTCCCATGTGTTAATGTTTAATTCAATATTATCCTCTATTAAAGAAGTATTACTTCTTTGAGATATGGAGGGGCTAGAGGAAATTTAGAGTTTTCATATTTGGTTTGCAAGATTTCTAACTCCTCAAAAGTACTAATCTAAATGGGTAATTGTAGAATACCCTCTTATGAAATTGATGAAGGGAAGTGGATATAGAATTGTGTTGGGAACAAGTGCCTCAACTTCTGGCTTGAACCTTTGAAATGACTTGGCGAAATTATTAGCCTTTACCTCTCTACCGCTGAGAACCTTTTTAGAGGCACAGTCTTGTAGTTTACTTCCTTATCGCAGGCCTCTGTCGGTCTATCCGCTGTTGGGCGATATTATCGCCATACCGTGGGGTCTCCATCTTAGGCTGGTGGTATCGCAGTTGACGGGCGCAGTCAGTGCGAAGGCTTACCTCCCTACCGTGGAGGGTGCTCATTGGTGGCGCAGTGGCCGCAATGAACAACTAAAGTTAATTGAAGTTCGCTTACCACCACACTGCGATGGCCTCTTGGCCATGTCACGGTGGTGCGGTAAGCCTTGGTGGTCAGAGATAATGGTTACCTCCTTACCACAAAGGTCTTGCGGTCGGGGCGAGGTAGTGCAAAGTGTTTGTCTATAGGTTTTGGCGGTTACCTCCATACTGTGGGAGGTGTTGCTTAGCCTTGTGGTTGGGTGGTGGCACCACCATATCATGGAAGGTCAATCTAAGCTCGACAGTGACATGGTGTTAAGCGATGGGCTGGAAAACAAGCCACTACCTCAGTATTGCGAGGGTGTTAGAAGGGACCTGCGATTGGGCGGTGGCACCATCATACCGCGGTGGCTTCTTTGGCTTGGCGAGGTAGCGCGGTAAGAGGTGTTTGACAGTTGTGTTGACCAGTCAGAATTGACTAGAAGTGGCGAACCAATAGAGAGGCAACACATGGCAATTAATCAACAATCGATTGGTCAAAGTCTAGAGCGGTGAAAGCAGTAATTGCAAGATGTGTTTCAGCTGATGACAAAATCTGATTGAGGCAAGGGAGTTAATGCCTAGGTGGCCCGATGCATGATTGCAGGGCAGACTAGTTAGAAGATTGGATTGCTTGATTGGGTGAACGATGCATAATTAAGGCCTGTGATTGGTTGAAATGATTAATGTGATGTAATGATGATGAAATGATAGATAGAGAGAAAGAATAGAGAGTTGTATTCATTGTATACTGAAAGAAGTATTGTAACAGTGAGTGCATGAAAACTCAAGTATGTCGCTGTGAGCTAACTATCAAAGAGTGAGGACTGTGAGCTTTGTTTGTAAGTTATTCTACTATAATACAAAGTGTCTTCTCTTGGTGTGGTGGGTTTTTTCCCAAAAGGGTTTTCCCACGTAAATCTGGTGTTATCTGAGATTCCTTTTTCTGTTACTCTTGTTACCTTGTATGTGTTCATCTCAGTTGTTTTAAGAAGCTTTAAAACTGGTCTTTTGCACTTCTCCTCTGTTGTTTTAGCATTAGGAAAATGATTCTGCACCTTTGTTTTCCTTTCAAGTGGTATCAAAGCTTGGCCAGTTGTGTTATCCTTGTTAGTAAGGTTGGTTTTTTGTGCTAATACTGTTCCAGTGGGAGTATTGCAAAGTTAGAACCTAGTTCTTTTTGAGATGGCGAGCACATCAGGTAGAGTAGAGATTGAAAAATTCAATGGTGGCAACTTTGAGTTATAGAAACTCAAAATGGAAGACTTTCTTGTGGATAGAGACCTCTGGGTTGCTGCATCTGGAACTATGCCACAAAATATGAAGCAAGAAGATTGGGACCTTGCAGATAGAAAAGTGAGAGGTCTGATAAGACTTAGTTGGACGATTTTGTACTCCTAAATGTCCATGGGAAGAAGTCTGCAACTTCATTATGGAAGAAGCTCAGTGATATTTATCAGGGAAAGTCTTTGGTAAATAAGTTATTTTTGAGGAAGAAGTTGTACTCCTTGAAGATGGAAGAAGGTGCATCTGTTGCAGACCATCTGAACTCATTTAATATGAGTGTTGCTCAGTTGGCGTCTTTGGGTGTAAAGATTGAGGAGGAGGATCATTGCATGCTCCTGTTATGTTCGTTACCTGACACTTGCGATCATCTTGTAATGGCTTTTGGAAGTACAACCACTACTTTCAAGATGGAAGACGTTGTTTCCTCACTGCTATCTGAAGAGATGCGAAGGAATTCTTCAGAGATGGCCAAAGAGGCCCTTGTTGTTCGAGGTAGATCGAAGGAGAAAGGCAAGAAGAAGGACAAGAAGTCCAAATCTAAATCTGTAGGGAGATCAAAGTCTCTTGGTAAAAAGTCCAAGGTGAAATGTTGGAACTGTGGGCAGCCTGGTCATATCCAAAAGGATTGTAAGGAGAAGAAGAAGAAGAAGAGTAATGCTTCAGAAAATGACTCTTCTCAGAGTGATGCAGATGCCTTCATTGCAGCCTTGGCAACTCAGGAATTAGATGATTTCTGGATGGTTGACTCGACTGCATCCTTTCACATAACATCTCATAGAGAATGCTTCACTAAGTATGAGAAGTATGATGGTGGAAAGGTGTACCTGGTGAGTGATTCAACATTGGAGATTGTTGGCCGTGGAAGAGTCAAAATACGGTTCCCTGACAGTAAAATAAAAGGGATTGGTGGCCTACTACACATACCAGGTTTGGCTCGTAAATTACTTTCTGTCAGTAAGTTGAATGATGCTGGTGTGGAAGTTTCTTTCTCAAGTAAAGGATGTAAGATGGCTAGAGGTGCAATGGTGTTGGCTAAGGGTGTACGTACTGGCACTCTGTACAAGCTGGATGCACGTCATGTTCAATGCAACAATGCCTCTGTAAAGTCAAGAAAAGCTATTCCTGTAGAGGAAGATGAAGATGCTTCTCTGTCTAAAAATGCCTGGGAGGTGAAACTCCTAGTAGAGAAGACCATCCTGTGGCATCATAGACTTGGTCACATAGGTGAGAAAGGTTTAAAAATCTTGAAAAATAAAAATCTTGTTGAAGGGCTTGATGATTGTAACCTTGAGTTTGATTTTTGTGAACACTGTATTTATGGAAAGCAATACCATGTTTATTTTTGTTTGAGTCCTCATAAATCTTCTGGTGTACTGGATTATGTCCATTCTGATGTGTTTGGTCCAGTTAATGTTCCTTCGTTATCGAAGTCTAGATATTATGTTTCCTTAGTTGATGACTATTTGAGAAGGGTATTTATATACTTTCTTAAGAGTAAATCAGAAGTGTTCAGTTGGTTTAAAGAATTTAAAGCTTTGATAGAGAATCAGACTGGAAATAAAATCAAATGCTTGAGGATGAATAATGGTAGTGAGTTTTGTTCTACAGAATTTGAAAGGTACTGCATAGACCACGGGATTAAAAGGAAAAAAACTACACCTTATACTCCACAACAAAATCGAGTTGCTGAAAGGTTGAACATAACGTTAATGGAAAGAGCAAGAAGTATGTTGAGCAGTGCTGGTCTAGAGAAAAAGTTCTGGGCTGAGGCTATGACTATGACATGTTACCTGGTAAATCGTTCACCTTGTTCTACTCTAGTTGAAAAGACACCTTTGGAAGCATGGTCTGGTAAGAAGCCCTCTCTTAGAAATATTCATGTCTTTGGCTATGAGTCATATGTTTATGTGCCCAATGAGAAAATATCAAAGTTGGAAAACAAGGCTGTTAAATGTATCTTCATCGGCTATGGAATTGGTGTGAAGGGATACAAGCTTTGGAATCCTGATACTGAGAAGGTTCTGTACAACAAAAGTGTAATATTTCATGAGCTAAAACCTTCAATAGCTGATCCACAACTAGAGACAAATAAAAGAGAAAAGAAGAATGATGTAGTTCAGATTCCTCAAACTCCAGAAAAGAGGAACTACATGGTGTATTTGAAACTGAGGAGAGTTCAAGTAGCTCTGAGAGTTCTGAAGATGAAGAACCACAACCTTAGCCAATAAGAAGGTCTACACGTGAAAAATGACAACCTGATAAGTATGGTTTCTCTATGTTAGATTCGAACTGTGCCTATGATTTGATTACTAGCACTGATGAGCCTAGGACTATAAAGGAAGTTATTAGCATGTTTGATTCAAATTCTTGGTTGGAAGTGATGAATGAAGAAATTGAATCATTGAAGAAAAATGAAACCTAGGATTTGGTACCTTTTCCTGAAGGGCGAAAGCCTATTAGTTGTAAATGGGTATTCAAAAAGAAGACTAGTCTAGATGGTAGTGTAGAAAAGTATAAGGCAAGGTTGGTTTCTAAAGGTTTTTCCCAGATAGAGGGAATTGATTATGTAGAATTTTTTTCCCTTGTAGCAAAGCTGACATCTATCAGATTTATGTTGTCATTGGCAGTAGTATATGACTTAGAGATTGAGCAGATGGATGTGAAGACAAAATTTCTCCATGGAGAGCTGGAAGAAGAGATTTACATGTCTTTTCCTGAGCACTTCATTGGAAAAGGTAAACAAAGTCTAGTCTGCAAATTAAAGAAATCTCTGTATGGTTTAAAGTAGTCTCCTAGAATATGGTACCAAAAATTTGACACTTTTGTGTTGTCTATGGGATTTGTGAGATCAAAATATGATCATTGTGTTTATTACGAGTCTGAAAATGATCGTGTACTTATTATTACCCTATACGTGGATGATATGTTGTTCATAGTGATTGGATAAAATCGTGGTTTCTGAATTACTCTTTAAATTGGATTTGATGTACTTTTTGGAAATGGCTTCCTCAGTTCATCCTAAAGTGTCAATCCGGGAATGTAGGATTTTGAACAGTGTTGTGGCAATATGCCAAAGAGTTGCAATTGAAAAACCAAGGGCTGATGGATGCAACCTAATATAATTTACTTATGGGAAAAATTCGGATTAACAGACTTCTTGTCACAAGTGTGACAGGAACCTGTGAAGAAATAGTTCTGCACAAAAACAAATTACTGGCACTTAACAAAAGAGTAGTAAAGTAACAAAATAGAAATCTATCTGGAAATAACATTCTACAGAGTTGAAGTTGAACTACTGAAAACAAACCTCCAATACTACTTAATGAAAATTCAGAACAATCCCATTAACTTATTCAACTGCTCTTATGTTTAATGATCTGCATATACCAGCAAACAACTATTGAATGAATATAGATTGTATTGGTAAGTATTTAACAACTCAATACCGATTAATACCTTCATGGAAATGAATCAAACAACAGGAGATTTAAACAACAATACAGTAATGAAATAATCAAACAACTCATAAATTCAAAGCATACATTACCACACACACAATCTAATGCAATAATCACCAATCAACCGAGGAAGTGGGCCTTGCCTTCGCCGGTCATTGGATGATAAAACTTGTGTTCATAGAATTATTCTACTATCGCTTCCATTCATCCAAACAATCATAAACAAAGTATATAGAAAATCACCATGATTCTGCTTTTAATTATATATTGATATATAGTTTCAGCGTACACACATATATATACATATTGAAGCTACCTAAATGTCTAACAATATTTCAGATGTAATCGATAAAACATTTTGGTTGTTAGTGGCTTTCAGCCAACAACCTTTAGAAGATAATAAAAAATAGTTTTAAAGTCTTTTGAAAGTTTTCCAAGAACAGCGTAACAACCTAAAACAGAATGACTAATCTTTGATGAGTAAAAACAAAAATGACAATATAACTTCAGCAATTCAGTTATCCTTCCACCGATATCCTTCATGTGCGTTGTCAACCATTAAACACTTCCTGTCACCAAAATCAAAAAGACAATTAGCAACAGTCAACAAAATCGGTATTTTCACTAGTTTTAACCTTTTCTTCTATTTCATAAAATACCATTTGTTCATTAACAAAAAGTGACAAGAACGACAGGAGACACTAGGAAAGATGACAAGGTTTGACACAAATGAGAGGTAAAAGGATGATACATTTTTCCCTCATCATTTCCCCCCAGCTGAAGACCTCACATGTCCTCATGCAAAGAGAGTGTAGAATACAAACCAAAGAGAGAAGGGACAAGTTTCTGTAGGGTATTGGCGATTTCTTTGACACACAATTGATGAAGTTCCTGCAATTGTTTTTCATGCTCCTGAATGGTTATCACTGATGTCTTGGAGGCCTGTGCTTGCTCAAGTGCTACTTTCAACTAACTGATTTAAATTGCTTGCGATGAGTTAAGTGACTCTGCCACTTGAACTTGATTATGTAGAGTTTCATTCTCCTCACTTAGCTTAGTCACCAAGTTCTACAGGCTGCAAATTTCATCATTAGTGAGCAAGGTTTGTTCTTCCTCATACTCCTCCTCTGCCTCTGGCTCTTGGTCGGCTTGTTGTTCCTGGTGAAGGGTTTCAATATTCCCTTGTTCCTGATTCTGCATATCCACTTCATACCCTATTCTCTCTTCTACTTGATGCTCTTCTTCTTGGGTAGTGTCATGCGGCGTGTGATCATCAAGATTGTCAAGATTATTATAAATTTTAGTCGGGGCAGACTCAGTCCGAACAACATTTTCATTAGGAAGATCTTCTTGACTGCATGGCATATTTTCTGAGACAGGGGAATTATGGGGCAATACCTTGGAGTTTTGCTCAAGTTCTTCACCTAAAATAGGAGAATTCTGAGGTGGCATCTTGGGATTTTTTTTAGGCTCCTAGTGGTGTTGTGAGGGATCCTCAAGGTTTGCCGCTTGTTGCTTCTTTCTCTTACTTCTTCTCAACTCCCTAGCCGTAGCTTCTATTCTTTTAGTTTTGCGAGAGACTGATGCCACTATTGTCAAATCCTCAACATCCTCAGGTGTTTGCAAACCTAAACCACTAGCTACATTAGCTAGGATGGCTAGTTTGTCTACGAAATCAGTTGATAATTATTTTCCTTTTAAAACAACAGTTGAAGTAGTCCCACTACGCCGTTTCTTTTAAATCCCAGGGCTAGGGGTAGAGACTTCAGTAACCTTAGGGTTAGGTTGTTTAGCACTAGAATCCTTAGCCTTTTTTCCACTGGACCCTAAGGTTTGTGCCTTTCCTTTCTTAGTACTATCAAGAAGAGTTTCAGGCTCAAGATCTTTGGTGCGTTTATCATCTTCTAAGCTTCCCTGACCCGAATCTTCCTCCTCTAGGGTGCTAGTGGATTTTCCTATACTCTGGGAATCTTCTTTGGTAGAGTGTTCTAAAGTAGGGAGGGTATCTTCAATGGAATTCTTAGGGGTTTCATCTATAATGAAGGAGTACAGTCCCTAGGAGGTGAAAGTCTCTTCAATTCTCTTACGATTAACAATTTAATCAACCCATGATGTGCCAATGAATTCTCACTACCCTTTTGAACTGCTTTACGCATTTGCATTAAGGAAGAATATTGAAAGAAAGGAATGCTCACGAGTGCACCCCATCTCAAATGTATCATTAGTCAGAATTATTTTGCGTAAACATATACATACCTTCCTTCACAAGTGAAATACTAGATAACAAATTTCACCACATTATTCCAGGGAGCGGGGAATGAAGATAACTTTGTGCCCTGACTTGATACCATTTCGACCGATTCTCCATGTGCCAGGAACTTCTTACGGAGGGATTTGAGGTCTTTCTCATGCCTAGAATTGTCAGGAAAATAATGTTCTCCTGTTAATGGAAATCCCGTGACATCTACTATACTTTCGACTGAGACAGGAATTGCTAGCCCATGGATTCGTGCCTGCGTATTGTTGCATGTTGCCGCGAACTCACGAGCCAGTTTCTCATCAAACCCCCGCAATCTCTTGAAATACGCATCCCATCCTGCTTGCTTGAATCTTGTAGGCCTCAAACATCATAGGAGCCCTTAAATCACCCATAGTTGTTGGCTCATAGCGGTGTCTGCGTTCTCTTGCCATATCTTTACCAAGAGGTGCAATCCAAACAGTTCACAGTTCAAAGCCGGTAAAGAGTGAAAATGGTTTTGTAGAGACAACTATTACTAGGAATAGGACAACTTTCAACTGACAGTTTGTGTAGATGATAAGAATGGGTTTATGATAAGTGGTTAAAAAAATGGAGGTTTCTTGTTTATTATTTGCAGCGAATTGTAATGATTACAGTGGTATTAAGAGGGAGTGTGCTATTTATGACGGATCATACCAGAAATCAACGAATGTAGATACGATGGGATGAGGATTTTTTGAAAAGGATGAGACATGACAATAGATGTGACACTTCCCCCCTAGTTTAGCAAGTTACCCGACCGCGGGTGACATCACCATTAGTAAATGAATAAGCGGTATTTAAATAAAATAAAAAGAAAAGGAAAGAAACATGTAATACAGATATCGATGACCATTGATGGACAGGAGTGGCGATGTGGCGACATGTGTTGAATCCAGTACTAATGCCGTTGCCAGCCCACAACAATGATAGGGGGAAAGAGTGTAGTGCGGGAAGTATAGGCATGATGAAGCCGAATAGAAGCAACCAGCTAGAGAATGCCGCATGGAAAAGAAAGGATGAGAACAACTTCAAGGTGGAGTATGGTGACTAACAAGGTGGTGGTCTTCAAATAGGAAAAGGGCTCCTGGAAAAGAAGAGACTGGAAAGTCGGCTAGGAGGTAACCGCATCAGTTCATGGCATGAGAGAGACAGGAACACAAAATCAGCCGAAGCAATGGTTGTTAGCTGAAAGCCACGACCAACCATTATGACACAGAGGGCACCAATAGATGTGAAGGGTCGTAGAACCCGACCAAGTAGAAAGGAAAATTCCAACCAATAGAAACAAAAAGGAGCTCTTGACAACCAGGTGACAGGAAGAAGGCAAGGCCAATTGCTGGGTGGCAAGAAGAATAGGTCAGGAAGGCGGGGTGCGAACATTGAATATCTTGCTTGGTCGTATGTTGTGTTCCTTTTTCCTTATTCTTTTTCTCTTTTTTCTTTTCTTTTCTTTCTTTTTTTTTTCGACGATAGAACACCGGTTGTCCGGTTTTCAATCTACCACTGCCTAGTGGCACCGAGAAATCGGTTTTCACCACTAAGTTTTTTTTTTTTTTTTTCGACGATAGACCACCGATTTTTTTGTTTTCAATCTACCACCACTTAGTGGCGCTGAGAAATCGGTTTTCACCACTAAGTGTTTTTTTTTTTTTTTGAAATAGAAATGATCAATCTCGAAGGAGGCCGAAAGGAACAACATTAAGTTCTTGTGCCACCTCTAAAAAGAAAGCTTCTTTGGAGAGAGGCTTCTTGTAAAGTTTGAGGCGGTGACCATTGATGAGAAGGGATCGTCTTTCTAAGTCAACTATGCAGAGACGAACAATGCCATTAGCATATACGGTATGAATCTCATAGGGCCCCAACCAACATGTGAACTTTCCTTTGAAGTCTTGGAAGCGAGAGTCGTATAGGAGTGCCCAATTGCCAGGTTGAAATGACCATTGGTAGATGTGGTGGTCATGCCATAGAGCACGCTATTTCTGGATGGTCTCGGTGTGGAAGAGTGCTTCCTGGTGCAATTCATCTAAAGAATGTAGTTGGTCGATGCGTGCCTTCTGTGCATCAGAAAGATCCATACCCATTTGTAGTGCGGTCCGAAGAGTTTTAATCTCAAACTCAATGGGAAGGACTGCCTTCTTACCATAGACAAGCTCATAAGGGGTCAGACTAGTAGTGGTCTTCCACGTTGTTTGATAGGCCCACACGGCCTCAGGAAGTTGTGTAGCCCAATCGCGTTTATGAAGAGCAACTGTCTTAGTAAGAATATTCTCAATCTCTCGATTGGTGACTTCTACTTTCCCATTGGCTTGAGGGTGATAAGGTGTGGACTTGTGGAGGCAGATTTCGTATTCACAAACCAGGACATAAATGAGTTCTGATGTAAATTGTGGTCCTTGATCGGTGGTTATCTCACGCGGCACACCAAATCTTGTGAATATCTCAGAGTACAAGAAATCAGCTACTTTTGTATCTCTGGCATGCTTCAGGGCTATCACTTCCACCCACTTGGTGACATAATCGGTACATACAAGGATGTATTCCTTGTTCTATGATGGCGGGTTGATTGGGCCAACAAAATCAAGGCCCCACTTCTTGAATGGCTCTATGGACAACTATGGATGTAAGGGCATCTCATCCGAGCGTGTAGGTCAGCCCATGCGCTGACACTTGTCACAATGATGAACATAGCATTTAGAGTCCTTATGAAGTGTAGGCCAGTAGTAACCTGTAGTGAGAATCTTCTGGGCAGTCTATTGAGTAGCAAAGTGTCCTCCGCATGGTTCTGTATGACATGCACAAAGTATATCGAATAAATCATCTTTGGGTACACAACGCCGCATGATATTGTCAATGCCAGTGTGAAAGAGCAATCCATTTATCCATGTATACTGTCCACTGAGGCCAACTAGCTTCCGTCGTTCCCTTGAAGAGAAATGTGGTGGAAACTTGCATGTAACAAGGTAGTTTGCAATATCGGCGAACCAGGGACTCCTCGTGGATATAGCAAAGAGGTGTTCATCTGGAAAGGCATCATCAACTGGAGTAGGTTCATTGTTTGGCAATTTCAATCGGGACAAAAAGTCTGCAACCACATTTTCTCGACCAGGCTTATCAAGTATAGTTATATCAAATTCCTAGAGTAAAAGCAACCATCTAATAACTCTACCCGTTACCACAAGTTTATTCATTAAAAAATGAATTGCCGAATGATCTGTGTGGACAAACACTTTATAACTAGTAATGTAACGAAAAAAATTATTAATGGCATACACAACAGCTAAAAACTCTTTTTCAGTTACTGTGTAATTTACCTAGGCCCCCGTGAAGTTCTTGCTGATGCAGTAGATAGAGTAGAAAATATTATCCTCTTTTTGTCCAAGCACAACTCCCATGGAATAGTCAGAGGCATCTGTGTGGATATGGAATGGTAGTTCCCAATTTGGTCCTCTAAGGATGGGTGTGGTGATGAGTTTTGTTTTGATGGAGTCAAAGGATTCTTGACACTTAGGTGTCCAAGAGAAAGCAACATCTTTGGCTAGCAAGGAAAACAAGGGAGATGAAATTTTATTGAAATTTTAGATAAATCTCTGGTAATATCCTGCATGGCCGAGAAAATTTTGAACATATTTTTGACTGGAGGGTATAGGCAAGTCTTGGATAATCTGGACCTTTTTAGGATCTACTTGAATACCTTTGGAGGAAATGTAATGGCCAAGCACTATCCCTTCGGTCATAAGTATGTGGCATTTTTCATGACTCAATGATAGGTTGGTGTCTATACAACGCCTAAGTACGTTGTCTAAGTTTGTTTTAGCCTCTTCATAAGTATTACTGTGGACACTAAAATCATCCATGTATACCTCAACACAATCATTGAAAAGATCTGCGAAAATGCTCAAAACTACCCTTTGGAAAGTGGCAGGGGCATTACATAAACCGAATGGCAAGACACGATAAGCAAAGGTGCCCCAAGGGTAGGTGAAAGTGGTCTTGTCCTGATCTTCTGGTGCTATGCGAATTTGGTTATAACCGCTGAACCTGTCCAAAAAGGAGAAGGAATTTTTACCTGCAAGAGTGTCCATTACTTGATCAATAAATGGCAATGGAAAATGATCTTTCTTAGTAGATTTATTTAATGCTCTATAATCGACATAAATTCTCCATTTAGCATTTTTCTTAGGAACCACAACTAAAGGAGAAACCCATTGACTATCAGAAATAGGATATATAAACCCGATGTTCAATAGTTTATATAACTCCTCTTAAATTATGTCGCATAAAGCGGGGTTAAGCCAACGTTGTGGTTGCCTAATTGGACGACTACCTTCCTCAATATAGATATGATTGGTGCAGGTATCAGGATGAATGCCACGCATGTCTTGGTATTCCCAGGCAAAGGCTTCTTTATTCATTCTAAGCATGGCAATAAGATCATGGATTTGTTCAGGGGTGAGCTGTGGATTAATGTTAAGTGTGCGATTAGGTAGAATTTCCATAGCGACAGATTGTGTTGGTGACTCAATGGCTAAGACTTGTGAGGTGAATGGCATATCACTTGATTTTGCAAAAGATAAGAATGAGCCATATAAGCAATTATGGGGTAATAACTGATGCAGTTTGATAAAGTGTTGAATAGAGCGTGAACTCCCCACCAGTGGAAAATCCCCAAAAGGACATTGAGTATTTATACCTGAATGGAGGACCATGCTTTCAAATATTTCATTAAACGTATACCTGTTTTGAAGGAAACTAATAAGAACATTATCCTCAGTAGGCTTTATCAATTGTTAGGATTGGTAATGATTCATCCAAGTCTCTATTAATCCAAACGGGGTCCTCTATCTCCAACAAAGGTTGTGTTGGAGGGTATAGAGTCAAATTTGTCTTGTGCTTGCCATTGGAAATAACGATGTTCCCTGATCGGCAATTGATAAATGCATCTACGATTGCTAACCAAGGGCGTCCCAAAATTAGGGGGTTATCCCCCCAGCTTAATTTTTGGCTGCAAGATCACAAATTTAGTTGGGTATTCCCATGAATCAATAGAAAGGATTACATCTTCAATCATACCTTCGGGTTTGACCAAAGATCGATCTGCCATTTGAAGAACTATAGGTGTAGGCCTAAGTCCTTCTAATGACAATTTTTCTTTTGTTTCATTTGTCATTACATTAATTGCAGCACCCAAATTGACAAGGGTATTAGGAATACTTACTTCACCAATGGTTACCTTAATGACTGGACTCCCTGGATCGGCATACTTTGGAATGGTAATGTTTCCAAGCATAAGGTCTGCCAACTATCCAATGACTTGAACCGTTTTTGGGTCTTGCTTCTTTCACTGCTTCTAGGTACATAGATCACAAATTGTTTTCGTATAGATAGGAATGTCTTTGATGGCCTGCAACAAAGGAATCTTAATGTTAACATTGCATAACTCATTAACAAAATTGAACTCAGTTTGAGAATCCTCCCTTTCTATTGGCGCAGATTGAAATCGTTCGAGAAAAAGGGGGTCTTTGACTGGCTTGGTTTCTAACTCCTCATTGATTTCGGTAATGGTGGGCCCTTGAAGGGCCTTCCCTGATCTTAATTGAACTCCATCTACTTCTAATGTATTAATGGGATAGGTGGAGTAACTTGTTGTCTCATTATTATATATTGGTTGGGTGGCCTTATTGTTGGGGTTGGGGTTGGGTTGGGATGGCATTGATGTAGGTCTTGGTGGCTGGGTTGGATTAATAGGTGGGGCGACTGACAATGGAAAAGCTGGAAATTATGGCTGTTGGTATGGGTTAATCATAGGAGGAGGTGGAAATTGTGATTGTGAGGGGAATGGTTTTTGGTATACAGATGGTTGTGGCATTTGTGGCCTCCATGCCTGTTGCCACGACTATGAAGTATATTGATACTGAGGCATCCATTGAGGGTATGGGGGTTGTTGCCAACCCCCATACCATCCCGTTTGATAAGAATTGGGTTGGCTTAGTCCTGGGGCAAGATAATCATTCATCATGTTGGGATGCATTGCTCGGGGTGGAAAGGGTCGCCTAGGGGCCATATAATAGACAGGTTCTTTAGAATATTCCATTTCGGTTACTCCTATAGGAAGAGGCCTCAAGGTAGAGTTCTTACTGAGTTCTTCTAAAGATGAGATATTTTTCCTATTGTATGGGCAATCCTCACTATCATGTCTTTTACGACACGTTGGACAAAACACAACTAGGGTTTTTTTGGCTTCTTCTTGTTTCCTACGGGTGTAAAGAGTGTCTATTTGTTTCCCCATATGACTCAACAAATCTGTTTTAAGGTCTTCAAGTAAATTTCCTATTTCCCTTTTTGTGATACTTGTTGCATTGGCTGCAGCATAATGCTTACTTGGATAGCTCCTTCCCGAATGTTACGACCTCGAATAGTTCCTACAAATATCACAAATATCATCAAATTCTATTTTAGAGATGTTCCCTTTTCCTATTAAATTTAATGCTTCCATAACATCATCTCTTATCCCTCTAAGAAATAACATTTTAATGGTATCATCATTTAGTCCCTCTTGACAAGACCGTTGAGGACTAAACATAAAACGTTCAAGGTAGTCTTCTACAGACTCATCTTCCTTTTGATTCATGCGAAAGATCTCATTCAAGAATAGCTCCTTCAAGACCGTCCATGTTCTAATATTCTGAAGGTTCATAAACCACCATAGGGCGGCATCCTTTAATGTAGCTGGAAATAGTTTGAGTTTCTGTGCATCATTTTGGTAGTCATAGCTATGACACAACACATCAAATTCAAACAAAAACATGTCAAGATCTTCCATTGAAAGAGCACAAAAAATGGGCAAAGCAGAATGAGGAATATTTTTCATAGGGGTGTATCTTCCAGGATCTGTGATTGGGAACTCAAAAGTGATTGGGTTATTGTTGGCCAATGCCCTATTGTGATTGTTGTTGTCGTTATTATTGTTGGGATCCATCACTTCAAATGCCCATGGAGTAAAATAAGTTATAAATGGCTTGTGGCTTTCTTCGGAAAATGGACCAACTTGATCCCCGTAAGATTTTTGGAAAATTTGTTTAACTTTTTTGCGTAATATATCGGAAGAGCTTGGTTGGGTATTTGCAGGTCTGACTAATGGTGGTCTCAATAGAACATTTCTCAAGATCAGGTCCAGGCAATTCTAGTGATGGCAACTTAATTTTTGGTTTCTCTTGAGTCAAGGTACTTGTCTCAATGGGTGACTTGGACTTATCTTGATATTCTTCGTGTTGTGGGCTCTCAATGGATGGTGCTAATTTCTTTTTGTATTTTTTGAGTTGCGAACTACTTCCCTTTTCTTTTCTAATAAATATTCCTCTACCTTCCCTATTATGATTCATGCACCTAAATGAGCTATGACAAAGCAAACAAAGGGTAATTATCCAAACGAGATCAACTATCGTGTGGATTTTCTCCTTAGCGCAATGCTCCTAACTTGGTTTACTAAAAATGCAGGTCTTTAACATCATTCCCCGACAACGGCACCAAAATGATTTTATAAAATTGTGGTTTCTGAATTACTCTTTAAATTGGATTTGATGTACTTTTTGGAAATGGCTTCCTCAGTTCATCCTAAAGTGTCAATCCGAGAATGTAGGATTTTGAACTGTGTTGTGGAAATATGCCGAAGAGCTGCAATTAACAAACCAAGGGCTGATGGATGCAACCTAATATAATTTACTTCTGGGAAAAATTTGGATTAACAGACTTCTTGTCACAAGTGTGACAGGAACCTGTGAAGAAATAGTTTTGCACAGAAACAAATTACTGGCACTTAATAGAAGAGTAGTAAAGTAACAAAATAGAAATCTATCTAGAAATAATGTTTCGCAGAGTTGAAGTTGAACTACTGAAAACAAACCTCCAATACTACTTAATGAAAATTCGGAACAATCCCATTAAATTATTCAACTACTCTTATGTTTAATGATCTGCATATACCATAAAACAACTATTGAATGAATACAGATTGTATTGGTAAGTATTTAACAACTCAATACTGATTAATACCTTCGTGGAAATGAATCACACAATAGGAGGTTTAAACAGCAATACAGTAATGAAATAATCAAACAACTCATAAATTCAAAGCATACATTACCACACACACAATCTAATGCAATAATCACCAATCAACCAAGGAAGTGGGCCCTACCTTTGCCGGTCATTGGATGTAAAAATTGCGTTCACAAAATTATTCTACTATCACTTCCATTCATCCAAACTATCATAAATAGAGTATATAGAAAATCACCACGATTCTGCTTTTAATTATATATATAGTTTCAATGTACATGCACATATATACATATTGAAGCTACCTAAATGTCTAATAGTCTTTCAGATGTAATTGATAAAACGTTTTGGTTGTTAGTGGCTTTCAGCCAACAACCTTTAGAAGATAATCAAAAATAGTTTTAAAGTCTTTTGAAAGTTTTCCAAGAACAACGTAACAACCTAAAACAAAATGACTAATCTTTGACGAGTAAAAACAAAAATGACAATATAACTTCAACAATTCAGTTATCCTTCCACTGATGTCCTTCATGTGCGCTGTCAACCATTAAACACTTCCTATCACCAGAATGAAAAAGACAGTTAACAACAGTTAGCAAAATTGGTATTTTCACTAGTTTTAACCTTTTCTTCTATTTCATAAAATATCGTTTGTTCATTAACAAAAAGTGATAGGAACGACAGGAGACACTAGGAAAGATGACAAGGTTTGACACAAATGAGAGGTAAAAGGATGACACATTTTTCCCTCATCACATTGGAAATAGTAAGTCTGTGATGTCTGATCTTAAATATCAGTTGTCTGTAAAGTTTGAAATGAAAGATCTAGGTGCAACAAAGTATATTCTGGGGATGGAGATAACTAGGGATAGAACGAGTAGAAAGCTCTAGGTAAGTCAGAGTAAGTATGTCAATACAATTATGGAGAGATTTGGTATGGATGATTTCAAGCAACTAGTTCCAGTTATGCAGGGAATGAAGCTATCTGTTGAAGATTGTCCAAAATTTGCTACTGAGATGGAGGACATTACCAAGGTGCCTTATGCAAGTGTTGTTGGTAGTCTAATGTATGTCGTGGTCTATACAAGGCCAGACATTGCCCAAGCAGTGGGAGTTCTTAGCCGTTTTATAGAAAATCTAGGAAGAACACATTGGGATGCTGTGAAGAGAGTGTTCAGATATTTAAATGGGACTTTAGAATATGCTCTATGTTATCATGGCAGTTTGGTTGCATCACAGAGAACACTCAACATTCGTGGATATGTAGATTATGATTGGGCAGGAGACATTAACAACAAAAGATCCACCAGTGGATACACTGTCATGTTAAATGGTGGTGGAGTCAGTTGGATGAGCAAGCGACAGGATGTAGTTGCTTTATCCACTACAGAGGCTGAATACATGGTAGCAACACACGCCTGCAAAGAAGCAGTTTGGCTGAGTCTATTGTGCTCTGATATTGGTTTTAATGCAGGGCAGATTACAATCTATTGTGACAGTCAAAGTGCCATTTTTTTGGCAAAGAACCCAACTTTCCATGCTAGGACAAAGCACATTGATGTGCAGTATCACTTCATGAGGGATATGGTTGAAGATGGAAAGATTTGTTTAGAAAAGGTTGATACTTTGAAGAATGTTGCAGATGCATTAACGAAACCAGTGAGCACAAACAAGTTCACATGGTGCACAGATTCAATGGGCCTTGGGGCCTATGATCGTCAGTAATTTTTGAGGTCTAGAGGAAGCCAGGAAGTCTTTGTCAAGTGGGAGATTTTTGGGAACAAGTGCCTCAACTTCTGGCTTGAACCTTTGAAATACTTGGTGAAATTATCAACCTTTACCTCTCTACCATTGAGAAATTTTTTAGAGGCATGGTCTGGCAGTTTACCACCTTACCGCGGGCCTCTGTCAGTTTGTCCGTGGTTGGGCGGTGTTACCGCCATACCATGGGGTCTCTGTCTTAGGTTGGCGGTAGCGAGGTTGACAGGTGCAGTCAGTGTCAAGGCTTACCTCCCTACCGTGGAGGGTGCTTGTTGGTGGTGCAGTGGCCATGGTGAACAATGACAGTTAAGTGAAGTTCGCTTACCGCCACACCGCGATGGCCTCTTGGCCATGTCGCGGGGGCGTAGTAAGCCTTGGCGTTAGAGATAACAATTATCTCCTTATCACGGAGGTCTCACGGTCGGGGCGAGGTAGCGCAAAGTGTTTGTCTTCAGGTTTTGGTGGTTACCTCCATACCGTGGGAGGTGTTGCTCAACCTCATGGTTGGGTGGTGGCACCACCATACCGCGAAAGGTTGATCCGAGCTCAGTGGTGACACGGTGTTAAGCAATAGGTTGGAAGACAAGCCACTACCTCGGTACCACAAGGGTGTTAGAAGGGACCTGTGATTGGGTGGTGGCACCACCATACAATGGTGGCTTATTTGGCTTGGCGAGGTAGTGTGGTAAGAGGTGTTTGATAGTTGTGTTGACTAGTTAGACTTGACTGGAAGTGGTGAACCAATAGAGAGACATCATGTGGAAAGTAATCAACATCCAATTGGTTAAAGTCTAGAGCAGTGAAAGCAGTAATTGCAAGACGTGTTTCGGCTGATGACATAATCCGATTAAGGCAAGGGAGTTAATGCCTAGGCGGCCTGATGCGTGTTTGTAGGGCAAATCGGTTAGAAGATTGGATTGCTTGATTGGGTGAACAATGCATAATTAAGGCCTGCGAGTGGGTGGAATGATTAATGCGATGTAAGACTTGTATAATCAATTACATTGATATTAGTCAATGAAGGCTGACGATGAAAGGATAGATAGAGAAACAAAATAGAGAGTTGTATTCACTGTATATTGAAAGAAGTATTGTAATAGTGAGTGCATGAAAAGTCAAGTCTGTTGCTGTGAGCTAACTATCAGAGAGTGAGGACTGTGAGCTTTGTTTGTAAGTTATTCTACTGTAATACAAAGTGTCTTCTCTTGGTGTGGTGGGTTTTTTATTGAAAGGGTTTTCCCACGTAAATCTAGTGTTATCTGAGATTCCTTTTTTTGTTACTCTTGTTACCCTGTATGTGTTCATCTCAGTTGTTTTAAGAAGCTTTAAAACTAGTCTTTTGCACTTCTCCTCTGTTGTTTTAGCATTAGGAAAGTGATTCCGCACCTCTGTTTTCCTTTCAAATTGGAGGAAGTCTAGAAGTGCAACATAATTCCACATGAAAGGGACAATATAAAGACTACAATAAATTATCATGGAGGTAAAAAGGTGGATAAGGATTGGAAGAATTCTAGATAAACTTTGTAACTATGCAAAACCATGAAACTTTACTAGAAGACAAGGAAAGGAGAAAGTGTGAATACGAAAAAGAATGGAAATCTAGACATGGAAATGAAACAGAAGAAGTCCAAATGAAATATAAAAATCCTCAAGAGGGATATATGGAAAGAATCGATTGAAAGGGAGGATGTAGGGACACAAAAGAGGATGGGAGGTTGGGACAAAGAATTTAAATTTTGGATGTTAGTTGAAATCCCACAAACTAATGGAATAAAAGAAACTAAGAGAGGAAGGGACCCGATAGGATTTCTAGAATAAAAATACAGGTATAATGATGAGGAAAAGAGGCTTGAAAAATAGAAGATGTATAATAGTCTACCAAAACTTTGCAACTTTGTAAAAAGCACATAAAATGACCAAAACACTCATAAACTTAGAACCTTCATATATTTTTGCAACTTCCAACAACTAATAGGAATATGGGGGATGAAGAGGAACACTACTTAGGAAATTTTGACTAATGAAGAAACATTTAGAGCTTTCTCATAGTGGTTATATGTGATTAAAAAAATAAGCTCAAATGTATAAGGAACTAGGACTCTAAGTGTTTTTTTTTTCATTTTCATATTGAGTCCCAATGAGATCTATGAGTTGTGTAGTTTTTATAGTATATCTATTCTTATAGGTAGAATAGACAACTCAAATGTGAGTCACCTATACCATATATATTTTAATGTATATAAAAATTCTATTTGTTTGGCCAAGTTCGATCACCTAGTTCATTAGCTTAGTTGTCACTATGAGGCAAAGAAATGTTGTTAGTTGATGCATTTGTTTTTTAGACCTATTATTGTTGACTATATGGTGTATGACATGTGAATCTCAATTGAAGAGACATGTGAGATTCAGTTGGGAGGTGATCATGTTGTCATGGAGGTTCCTTGTATGCTTGGATTTTTTGCATGACATGGTTGTTTATGCAAGCACATTAGGAAGTGATCATGGTGTCATGGAGGTTCCTTGTATGCTTGGAGATTTGACATGACATGATTATTTATTTAGATGCATTATTCATGGTATTAGATTGATTCTTGAGTGCAAGTGTCAGTTATCTTCTTGGTTTGGAGACCTTGTTTCTATTTTATTCTTTGGAGCTATTGGTGTTTTAGTTGAGTGATTGCACATGATCCATGGGTGATCTTTATTTAGGAGACAATAAGCATAACACCATATATAATTCAGTATTAAAATTTAGTTGGAGCTTTGGTAGCGATGTGGATTCATCACTTGGTGATGGATGATTTTCTAAAATGCTTGAGGGTTCTTTGACATCTTAATTTATATTGACAAGAGATGGCTATATTCATGTGGTTTAGAGATGTTGACATATTGGTGCCATGGAGGACCCTTGGAGTCTTTAGTTGAGGTGTTAGTTATGATTTGTAATTTGAAAAATAATCCTTGTTTACAGGATGAATGTTATTGTGTCATGGTGAACCTTGATTGTACATTAGACTTTGGGATATCACTATCAAAATGGTGGTATAACACATCCTTCCATACTTCTTCAAAAATGTCCCGATTTATGGAATTATATGGATACCACCCCCCATCTATCATAAAATCATTGAAATTTACACCTATTTATAACCTAAGTTCTATGTCCCGAATCCATAAGGATGGGTACTCTCCTAAGTGCTAGGAGTGTCAAATTTGGGAAGAGTACCATAAAACCTATGTTCAGGTTGGGAAACCAAGGACCAATTACTAAGGTGGGTAGCACCTCCTTCACTTATATTTTTGAAGGGCCAAGGGGGTTCCCTAAGGTGTTGAATTAAATTATATTGTGACTAAATAATTACCTTTCCATAAAATATACTCATTTCATGGTGTACCCCTAGTCTAGTTGTCACAAAATACCTATGTGCTAGTTTACAAATGCAAAGCTATGCACCTTTATCTAATAGAAAAGTCTTATCAAGTAGAATATGCAAAATATAGGTAAAAAACCTTATTGTTATGCATTCATACAAGGAAGAACACAAATATAATACAACACAATTGAAAGAAAGTGACTATGATTGATTTTATTTTAATGTGTTGGGGTTATGATAAATAGAATCAATAAAAAATCGGTGTCAATTTTAGCAGGGCAACATAGTAATAAATTCATCTAAAACATGTAACAATTGAAATCTTAGTATAACACCTTAATGAAGGTTTTATTGAAGACTACACCCCTTAGAATACATAAGTAAATTGGGTTCTACACATGCATTCAAATAAATAACTAAATTTATAGAATATTAAATGATTCTACTTAGCAATCCATAGACAAACTTGAACATTTCCTTTATTATTGTGAAAAGACACCATGCAAAAGATTTGTAGGGTTTTTTACAATCTAGTTGGCCAACTGATCACACATGCATCCAAAAATATACACAATGACAATGGAGGCACTCAATCAAGGTTGAATCCACACTTTAAAACAATTCTTTAAACATTACAATGAATTCATTATAAATTTGGGATGAACCTAGGTCATCAAAATACAAAAATATGTTGTTTCCCTTTGCTAGAGAAAAAGCTTTAGTTTCCTAGAAGTTTATTCTTCTTATTTCTTCTCCAAACTAATTTTCCCACCCCTTTTCTTAGTGAAAATGAATATTTTTATACCCTACTCTAGATTGTGCTAGAGTGGGAAACATTCAAAATTGCAAGGGAATCTTGCAAATCCATGACAACATCAATTGAAGGGGGTGTCCATACCTTCATATCACATTTTTTATTACTTTGATACTTTAAATATGACTCAACCATGTCCATATTTTCTCACAAAGTATGGGGAGAGCTCCTCCTTTCATCTATAATGCTTCTGATAATTTGAGACATCTTGGTGCCTGACAAGTTTCAAATTTAGGGAAGAACCTAAAAACTAGAAATATTGCCTTCACAGAGTTTGGGTTTACATAGGAACTTGGAACCGTGAAACTTTGCACATAATCAATGAGGTTCAAGCTTGAACTAGAAATTGGAAACTTGCCAGCTAGGTTTAGGGAGTGAGGAGGAAAAGGAAAATAAAACCTTAGAAGATTGGTGGGTGTTAAGCCTTGGGATAAAAAACAAGAACTTGGAAGTCCTAATCAGAGTCGAGAGTTTGACAAGACTTGTGGAGATCAAGAGCAAGGAGGAAATTGGAACCAAAACCTAAGGGTTCCAATTTCCAACCAAGGTCTAAAGTTTGAAAGGGGGAATTGATTGCATGTCAAGGAGTAGACTCTAGGAGGAAACCAAGGGTCTAAAAGGGACAAAGGGTTGACATATGGCAAGGAAATTGCTTCGAGGGAAAATGGTAAAATTGATCACAAAGTTCTAGGTTCCTATTAGGGCTTGAGGTCCAAGAGGAAAATGTGAGAAAATTTTGCAAGAAGGGAAGGGAAGGCATGAGAGGAAACAAAAACTTGGAACATTCAAAAAGAGTCGTGAGGTCTAAAAAAGATATGAAACGAATGAAAACACAAGGATCAAGAGGTGGAAAGGAAAGGGAAACAAGAACTTAAGTAGGTTTTAATTTCCCATTGGGTCTCAAGGTTTGAGAGGGAAATAGGAATCATATGGTGAGATGGACATAAAATTGGAAAGGGAACTTGGAGGAATCGTGGACTTATAGATAAGCTCAAAAGCACCCATGGAAAAGATAAATAATTGAGAAATGACCACATATCACCTCATTAACCTATTTTACTAAGGAATTAATGAACACAATTTGAAATAATACCCTTAGCTAATATTTAAATACAAGGGACCCAACAAGAAATTTTTTAGATTGGTTATCAATGGAGGGTGAGATAGGGTTAAATTCACAACGTAGAAATAAAATGAGGTAAATTTAGACACAAAAAATTTGGGTGCCAACATTGGCTCTAATTGGGGGTGTGTGTCTCTTGCAAGCATAGTGAGAATCTCAATATATGGGAGAAGACCAAAATGGGGAACTATAGGAGTTAGGGTGAACTTACTCTTTGTCATTACAAACAACGATCATGATTACATAAAGACAAAAATATATAAGAGAAAACAACATAAATTCAATAAAGGAAAATTTATATTACAAAGGTTCTGGGAACCTAACCCTTAAGATAAATAGTACTTGAGATCTTGATCATGAACTAACAACTCCATGAAATCTTTATTAAGTCTCTTCAGTTACAATGTTCTTTGATCACATCGTTTAGAAACTTCATAAGGTACAACTCATAATACATGAAATTTCCCATTGTTTTCCATTGTCTTCAAACCTCAAACTCCAAAAGAGGACAAGGTCCTCAACCTAAAGATCCCTTTTGAAAACCTTCTTATCAAAGTACTTCATTTTATCTTGCCTCAATTAATTTCTCTCATGGGCCATCCTTCTTGTTTCTTCAAGCTTGGTCAACTCATTCACTCTATGGGAAATAACAAGTTTTATTCTTCCCATTTAATTTGTTGCAACATTTTGTTTATGGATAATTCAAGGTTAATAAGAAATGGCCTCCATGTCATATACTAGCTCAAATGGAATCTTACTAGTAGCCTTCTTATAAGTTACTCTCTCTAGCCAAATAGAAAATTTAATTTATCATCCCATTTGTTTTGTTTGCATCTAATTTTTGTATGATATTCATGATGCATTTGTTGCTAGACTTAGCTTTTCTATTTCTCCGTGGATGATAAGGGGATGAGTGTATTAGTGAGATCCCATATGGTGGACACACGTCAAGAAAATACCAAGATCTAAAACACATTTCACTAACTACAACTATTTTGGATGGCACACCAAACTTGGTAATGATATTATTTAGAAGAAATTCAATCACTACTTTTGAGGTAGCATTTCTCATAGGGACTACTTCCACCCATTTTGTGAAATGTGGCCACCAACATCTATTTATATTTATTTCTTATTTTTTAGTTATCTCCCCTATAAATTCTATGCCCCGTGACTTGAATGGAGCTTCGTCTAAAATGGTTGTAAGGCAAGTGCACCTACAAATTTTAATTTACTAGAAAAATTCTAACAAGCCTCACAAAATTTTATAAAATTGACATCTCTGAACAATGTGGGCCACCAATAACCCACTCTCATAATCTTATGAGTTATGGGTTTTGACATGTAATGCCTACCACACAATCCTTGGTGGAATTCCTTAGAATTATCTTCATATAGAAATCTTAAGAGCATGCCATCAAGGTTTATCCACAATAAATGTCCCTTGAGGAGCCCATTTCTTTATTTTTCAAGCTTCAATTTACTCCTTTGTTTATCATTCAACTTTGGTGGAAATTTTTAATTTTCCAAATAAAATATAATTTCCTTATACCAAAGACAATCCTTCAACATGGAATTAAATACTAATCAGAGTTTACCTGATGGACCTTAGTTGCATCCAAATTAGGATCAACTATTAATTTAGCTAGGCCCTACCTCTAACTAGCTCAATTTTCTTCACCTCCATGTTGTATCCCTAAATCTTATTGATCCACGTACATTTCTTGTTTGATGCCTCCTAATCTCAAACCATTATATGTGGCACAAAGGCTATGATCTTGACTCCTACAAGTATAAGGTTTGAAATTATTCACCACCTTAACAAAAGCATAGGTATCCTTTTCCATTATGGAATAATTCAACTCAGTATTTGTAGACATCCAAATTTGATCACTTCCATATGATCAAAATTGTCTACTTTATTCATCTATTTTAAGGTTCCTAAAGTATGTAATTAAATCAATTAAATAATTTACCTTATCCCTTTTCCTCTCTAAATTAAATAAATAAGACAATTTGTTTAATTTAGTCATTTAACCTATTTGGATTAAAACTAATTTTAATTCCTCTTTTTCTCTCTCCTTGTCACATTCTCCATAACCCTCTTTTAATCCAGATTAAATTAATTAATCTATGATTAGGATGTGCACCAGTTAATCAAGATTAAGTGTCACATCCTCCATAATCTCCCACTTGCCTCTAATCTCTCATTAATTATCCTAATCTTGTGTTTGCACAACCTTAATCAGAATCATTAGCCACATTTGGCTTACCTTTTCTGGTCAACCTTCCCACTTACCCTTTTTAGCCTGGACTCTCTTCCCCATGTGAATTTTTAATTCACATTTATCTACCCAAGACTCCTCTCTTCCCCATGTGAATTTTAATTCACTTTTGTCTTTCCAAGGTCTTCCCCATCTCCATGCAAGATTCTAGAAGCCTTGACTTGTCACTTCACATGTGCCAAGGGCTTCTAGAACCTTGGACTTGTCACATCACCCACATGCGACAAATCTCCAGCTTTTTGGAGACCCTCTCTTATCCACTAGATTCTTCCAATCATTGTGAATTTTTAATTCACTTTTATTCCTCCAAGGAATCTTCTCATCCCCCAAGGTACTTGTCCTTCTTCCACCTCATATACTTCTCTTCCACTTCATTTCCACATCATTCCACCCTAAGACATATCACATTCCACATGTCAAGATGTGAGGGCTTGTGAGTCCTCAAATCACCATAGCCCTTCATCTTGATCTTGTTGGATCAATCCCAACCGTTGAATTCTCTAGAGAATTCCAATTATCCTATAAATACCCCCTCATTTCACTCATTTTGGGGATCAAGTCTTTTTCTACCGAACTCTTGTCAATTTGCCATTTGAACTCTCATCTCATAATCATCATGTCCTCATCCACTTTGCATATCATTTTGCATATTCAATATAGCTTGTCATCCAAGGAGCACACAAATCTTCAAGATCAAGGACCAATCAAGGAAAGAGCAGCATAGAAGGTATAACAAACAACATTCAATTTGTTTTATCTTACTTCCATTTTATCCATTTTCTTAGGCTAATCATTGAGGTGCCCTTTTATCTTGTTATTTCCTCTTGTTGCATTATTAGTTTTTATCTAGCATCTCACATTAGGACTTAGCATTTTAATAGGATCACAACATCTTGTAAGGAATTGCTAAAGAAAGCTAGTGATTGTTAGCAACCTTCATCATTTTTTTGTAGTAGAACAACAACAATTGTGTAAAACAAGGTAAAGTAAAATAATTGAAAATGCCTTAAATAATTTAGGCTTGCCAACATTGGTTCCTTCTTAAGTACATATTTTGTTTCTAAAAAAGAATCACTCGATTCCTTATCCTATCTTTATGACTATCCCTTCTTTAACACTTTTGAAGTGGCCTTTTTTTTCTTAGAAAATTTAGGAAAAAACCTCCTAACAAAATTTATCTACCCAAAGAATGATTAGATTGCCTTGATTATTTTTGGCTAAGGGATGAGGTCAATTTATTTGACATGTTCAATATCATTCCTCACCCCCTCCTTAAATACAATGTCCAAGAATCTTTCCTTATTCCATAGTAAAGGTACATTTCATGGGATTCAAAGAAATATATTCTAAGAATCTTTGGAAGATTGGCTCCAAATGCTTGTAGTTTTCATCTTGATCCTTGGAGTATGTAGTCAGATCATCTTGGTAGACAACCATAATCTAATTAATGAGGTGTACAAAGGCTACATTCATGGCTCATTGGAAAGTGTCCCAATTATTCTTTATCTCAAATGACATTTAAACATATACAAATTTTCCCCATGGAATGGTGAAAGCTATTTTATGCTACTCAAATTCCTTCACCATAATCTAACTGTATCCTAAGAAGTTGTCCATCATAGACATAAACTATTAAAACCTATTAGCTACTATAACAATTGTCCATCCTAGTCAATATATAATTGTCCTTAAGGGAGTAAATATTTAAATTTCTAAAATCCATGCATAACCCAATAAATCCATTATTTTTTTACTAGAACAAGGTTAGAGACCCACCTTGAATGTTTGATTAGTTTGATTATACCTCATTATTTCAACTTCATGAATTAATTTTTTATTTAAGGGGAAAGAGTGGGGTTGATGAGATGTTACTTTTATCTAAAGGGTTGTGTACCAAGATCCAATGTAATGGTATGCTAGAACAAATATTCCATGTAAGCCTTTAGTTCATCATAGGACTATGCAAAGCATTTTAATACCTTTTCAATAATGCTATCATCATTTGATTCTCTGCTAGTTTTTTTTTTTTACCAATGTAGATCACCCTAGGAGTTGATTCAGTTTCCAAGTTGAAACCTTCCACATATTCCTCACTAAATGGCTTACTCCTTGTTTTATAACAATCAACACTATCAAGAATTATTTAAAATTACACATGATCTCTTATAATAGTATTAGTTTTGAGTTGTATGATTTCATTTCCAAAGAGAGTCTCCTTTCCATCTTCACATTTTTCGATCATGGGTTTCCAATCAATAAGTTGAATCTCAAAGTGACCAATGCAACTCAAGAACTCATAAAACTGTTGATCATCATTTAAGATCTACCAATTGGAAATATTGTTGGAATACTAGGCCTGGTAACAATTTCAACATCATACTTATAATGAGGGGAAAATAAGGAAATATAAATTTTAAGCTAATACAACAAGGGAATTAACTATTACATAACTATTTCTCTCTAGCCATTTTTTAGATTCACTCAAGGACTCAAGATCCTAGGATCACCTATAAAACCAAAAATAAGCTTCTGTAAGAGAGAAAAGCAAGAGGATAAATTTGCAATAATGGATGCAAAATAAAATTAGGTAAAATGCAATCAATATGTAATGCAATGCAATGGAATGACTTACAAATGAGAACCCCTTGGTTATATAGCCAAGGTAAGACATAAGATTAACTTTAACATTTCTAATTAGCCTCTTTCTTAACTTTAACAACCTACTTGCATTATTTTTAAAAAATATATTTTAAAACTAATAAAAATATCAAAAAATATATATATTTGGATTCAGCACTCCGAGATCTAAAAAAGGGTTTTTAAAAAAAAATAATTCTGACTAAAAAAATTTTCAGTTGAAGAAAGTTTAAGAAATTTTTGAAAAAGGCTGAGTTGGCTGCCACCTAGGATACCATATAGATAGTTTTGGTAGAAAGGGTTTCAATCGAAATGGTTTTGACTGAAATCATTTCTATCAAAACCTTACACATAAAATGAGTCACATTTCAAAGCGACAAAGCAAAAAATTCAATTTTTTGAGTTTCAAGTGAAACGGTTTCACCCAAAACTCTATGTGCCATGTATAGGCCATGTAGTTTCGGGTGAAATAATTTCAACTGAAACTATTTAGGTTTAAAGAGTTTCACTCATAACTATTTAGTTGGTTGAAAGTATGAAACAGGTTTGTCCTTTTACTCGACTAACTCAACAAATATTAATTTACCAAGGACTCAAGAATCAAATGCGATAAGATAAGATAAGATCTAAATGACAACTATGACTTCTAGAAAGACTCCTAGGACCTAAGTAAACATGTGAATAGGACTTACTAGTGGACTAGCTAGGTAAAATATCATATTCACACCATCAACCCTCCTAAGTGTAACTTAGAGAAAATGAAACTTATGCAAATGATGCAAATGATGCAAGGATGGGTCTTGAATACTAGGCCATGTTAGGTACCCATATATATATGCAATCTCACAAATGAAGAAAAGGAGAAAACCTAATGGGACAAAACTACTCCCCAAAAGAGATGAAAATAAAATTCTCATTGAAGAATGAGAAGGAAAAAACCCCATGCGAGGAAAAATACTCCCTCATAAGAGAGAAGAAGAGAGACCATGCAATCCCCCTCAATGTTGAGTCTCCTGCAATGATGACAGGTGTTCGATATTGAATGTTGAAGATGATCCAATCTCATTGAACAACATTCCTCTCCTTAGGAATAACCAAAACCAAGATAGTATGTGTGATTCTTCTGATTCCTAAAAGGAATATGAGGTAAGAAATATGACGAGTGATATCTAAACTATTCTCAAGTGTCTCCATGTTAATGCCAAAATTTGACACACTCTAAACATGCGTTCTAGGCCACATTGATGAAGAGGACAATCCAAAATATAGTGGAGATGGTTGTAAAACACAATCCAAAAACAAATATATCTCCTTTGAAGATAAAGAATCCTCCTCCAAATGTTTCTCAAATGTATCTAGACTCATGTCAAATATTGAAGAGTGATCATGTAGACAATTAACAAGAGGCTTAGAGTGTTGTTGTGCCTTTTGCACACACGCCCCATCAGAAGGGGGACCCTCTTTTCCCTCTTCAGTTTGTCGAGCCCTTTTTTTGTTTTGTCTCATTTTGCGTGCCTAATTTTGTGTCCTTAAAGGTGGGCACATTCCCCAATGCCATATTTTTAAGCTCAACCGAAGTCCCCCCTTTTTTTGAAATTGCTAAGTCTAGAGTGCAATCCGGGTTTTTCTTGTTAGAATTCCCTTTTTGGTGTCTGTGGCAATTTTCGGGTTTCCCCTTCCGGGTTTCCCCCTCTGGGTTTCCCCCTCTAGGTTTCCCATTGAGCTCTGTTGTTTCGACGACCGTGGTGGAACGGCTTCCCGGCCATCGGACTCCGGTCCTCCTGCCGCCGACTGTGTTTTGAATTCACCAACTCCACCTGCCGCCATACAGAGAAATTAAATGCTCTATTAATGGCGGTTTTTGCTATAAAAATAAATTTTCCGACCGTCATTATCAATTGCTCGAGTGCTAGAAAAGGTTGGAGAACTCCCGGCGCCCAGGTTTTTTTTCTTCTGCCTCGGATTTCGAGTGCTTTTCCGACGTCCCTCGCACTTCCGACAACTTGTTCTTGGGATTTCGAGGTAGGTTTTCCGTCCGCGCGCCCTCCCTTTTGTTTTGTGACTTTTCAAATTTTGGTGAAGGTAAAATATAAAATTTAATTAGAATTGAATAAATCCACACCCTCTGCTTAAAACCCATCTCCTAGAAAACCGAAAATCAATCGTTTCATGGCTCAAAATATGATCTAGAGCTTTACCACACCGCGACTGTTCTTCAGAACAGCGCCGACGTCTCCCGAGCCCAGGTCTTCCCGTGGCCATTCGTGACTCATCTCGTCAAAATTCCCGATCTTTGAACCCGCTTCGGATTTTGACCTTTAGAATTCCCTTCTTAGGATTCTGTTGTGTCATCACTGTCCTGAATGGCCTTGCCCAAGCATCTTCCCACCTCCCGAATCCCGATCCGCTGCCCGCCGAAACTCGAAATCTAGGCAAAACCTTCGTCGAACTTCTTCCGAATTCTGAATGCCGGAATTCCCCTCTCAGGATTCCGTTCCACCTGCGTCGTTCTAACGGAGTGTTCGGGACAGCTTCCCGACCTCCGAGTCCCGGTGCTCCGTTCGCAGCCCGATTGTCCCGTACCCTCTGACCGCTTTTGGGAATTTCCTCCCTCGGATTTCCACTTTCATTTCACCATTCTTAATAGACGACCCATAATGGCTTCCTGGCATTGGCAATCTGAGATCTGGATTTCGACGCCCAAAATTCCGTGTCCTCTTTTCAGACGACTTTCTTGCAGATGATGCCCAAACTCCCGAATGGAGGGTCAAATGACCTCCAAATCCAAAATGGATTTCGACCCATTTTCTAAAATTAGGTTTTCCTTCACATCAACCCTCAATTTCTTGAATCCAACAAAGGGAAATGCCTTTGGGAATTCCATCCTCAATTTGCCCTTTCAAGCGACATTCTACCAAGGGAATTCTGGCCCTGGGAACTCCGTTTCTTTATATTGCCTTCTAACGATGAATTATCAAGTGTTGTGTGATTATTGAACAACAAATAATGATTGTAAAGCTAGTCTTGAGATGCAGGTACTTGTCTGGGATCATTTCATCATGTTTATTGTTACTAATTCTCGTCTCTTGTGCAAGATTTATAGAATCCGGTGCAAAAACTTCCGGTGCCTCCAAGGGGCAAGGAAAAGGAATAGCCAAGACACCTCGAGGCAAGGAGGACAGGGACCTGATGAAGTATAAGTTCCAAAGGGTCTCTATACAATCCAGAGTCATCTCCCTCTAGAGAGATGTTACAGATACCAACATCGGTTAGGTCGATGTTGATGAATTCATACAGAGGGTCAGGATGAACCCAAAGACAAAGAATGAAAAACTGATAAAGAAGAGCGGAATTGCTAAGGCTACAGGCTTTCTGCCGACCTTGGTGGCCCCAAAACTAGTAATGGCATGCGTAGAGGCCTACTAGGAAGAGACCCAAACTATAGTAGACCGGGACGAAAATATCCTTGCCAATATGTCTCCGTCGGGCATAACAACAACCTTCCACATTCCTGCCTTTGATAGCATGGAGGTCCCCATCATGGAGGAATGCAAACAAGTCTGGGAGTAGGATCCCTTGGGGTGCAAGAAGGTCATCAATCAATATTGGTTAAAGGATAAGTGGGGCAGCACTGGTAAGCTTCCTCAAGAGCTTTTTCGCAATGACTTTTTTGAGGATTACCATGACCTCGTAACTTGCTAAGCTGAGTGATGGGCCTTCCTGGAGTGGCCTTCTTCCAAGAGTGGATGTTCTATTTTATAGAAGAGATTCTCCACGGCAAGGGGACTGCCTTCTATTGGGGAGAGATGATCAGTGACTGCTTCCACGAGTAGCTTACAACCGTGAAGAAGACCTCCAAGTTCTTCATGACCTCCTACTTGGTATATTCCCTCACCGACCGGTGGCATTATCAGGGATTGGCGGTGGTACCCAGTGATCCATCGGGGGTGGAACTCAAACCATATGACAAATAAACTCAGTTACAGTTCAAGAATTTCAAGAGGAATTATTGTCGGGTGAACGATGCATTCATCACTCACATCATTCGGTCTCTTAGAGGGGACTTTCAAAGGAGAGTTTCTCATAGCGCCCTAGCCCTCCTTAAGCAGTATGCCTTCCTTTAGATACAATTCCCAAAGTTTACATACATTTGTGCCGAGGGATTCATGGAGAGACCGAAAAAGCTGCCCCGATACCCCAATGACCAGATCAATCTATTGGAGCTGACCCGGCAGCTACGACATATCCACAACATCCTGAGTGATAAGCATTTGGTGGGCCCGTCTTACCCTATGGGGCTCGGCCAGGGAATGTATAAGATTCATACTTCCTAGTGTGTGAGGTATTCAGAAAGGGAGTTGGCTGAGTATAACTTCCTTCAATATACAACTCGGCCTTGAATGCACCCGTACGGGCACATCAGGAAGGCACTAGGATGAGGGTATGCCCACCTCCACAACATCGAGGACTTTTGGGCCAACTGCAAAGATGATCTTGAGGTACGGGTGAGACATTACATGTGCATGACCACCATCTTTGTGCGAAGGCTCAACCTGTGCCCAATTCCCAACCAGCTCGAAGAAGATGAAGACACAATGATCGATCCAGGGTACGATGCCGTCACCAATTTCCCATTGCCTACAATTGACTGGAATGAACCAGAGCTCGATGACCTCTTCGTACTCACTAGGCCCTTCGAGATCCGAACGAAGGCATGGGTCGACCAATAGGTGGCTCGATTAAAATAACAAGGAGTCACCTTGACATTCAAGGGACTGGAAAATGAACCAAGTGGCTCGAAAGGTGGGGCAGCTGTCACCATAACTGGGGAAACATCTAGCACACCATCGTCAGCTTAGACCAAGACGAGAAAGGAGGCCAGTGAGCAGCTGCCCAAACCAAAGGTCTATGCTCGCAAGTCTTCCAAGCTAGAGCCCTCTAAGAAGAAAAGAAAAACAACTGGAGACACGAAGACAATGGTGATGCCCAAGGGTCTGCCCCTTGGGATCAGAAAAGAGGGATCTAGCTCGCTATGGTCTCTACCCATTACGATCACGGCTGCCATCTCGCTTACTTCAATTCCAGCTTCTTCTTCCTCCCCGCCTGCGGTGGACATCTCTGTCCACCTTGCTACCACTCCCCCAATCTTGCAGGTCATTCTCGTGGATTCATCATCTGCACGACCTCACCCATCTCCTCTTGTTCCATGTATCCTTCCCTCCCCTATGCTCCCGTTGCTACGATGCCTATCCTTGGTCTCCCAGAGTCATTCATAAAATACATGCAAAATGTACCCACCGAGCTCTCAGGAATGCTCACTAATCCGGTGGTTCAGGTTGCAATAGCCTAGGCCATGGCCTTTGCTCTAGTTCCCCTTCCCTCTACTGAACCACCAAAGATGGAAGCTACAATGCAAATATCAGATGAGCTCGAGTGACAGTAGCTAGAGGTTGCAAAGGCACCAGAAGAGGAAGAATATGAGTATCATGAACCTCCACTGTTTGAACACCACGAGATCGATGAGGTGGTGTATGAGTCCTCTAGTGAGAGCAGCAAAGAGCTGAACACTGAATTTATAAGAGAATCATACGATCTCGAGCTTAATGCCGAATGGGGAAAGCAACTCAAGGAGATAGAAGATAAGGAAGCTAAAGATCGGCTTGTCCAAGAAGAAGAGATCGCTGCTCAAGAGACAGAGGGTGAAAAATCCCCTATTGAGAAGCAAGACGAGACCCCAGATCACGACAAGGAAGTATTCCCCCACGAGGATGAGCAAGGGAAGAATCCTGAAGAGCATGAGTACAATTAGAATGAAGAAGAGGGGGAGGTTGAGAAAGAAGATCCACCCAAAGAGCAGTTGCATACTGAGTCCCCCACTGGACACAAAACCCTCTGACAAGACTCTAAGGAGGAGAAAGAAGATGCGGGGACTGAAGAAAGGGCTCTTGTCATTAGAACCACCGAGCTTGAAATAGGGGACAACGGGAGTCAAAGTAAACCACCTGGGGAGGAGCCCCAAGTGCCTGAATGGCTGCAGAGAAACTAAAGCAAAAGACTCCCACCTTGAAGGATCCCAAGGCAAGGCTAGAAGCCATCATGGCCAGAGCACAGGTAAGCACCAAGAAGAAGGAGAAGAAACCCAAGGTCAGATCCAAGATAACCATGGATGCTTTAGGATCAAGGGCGGTGTAGATAGCAACACCAATGATTAGAGAACAAGGTATAACTTACAACATCTCCACCATTGACTTGGGAGTGGCCACGAGGGAACAGAAGGTTGAGCATCTCCAGGAGTCACTCGCCATAGTGGTGCACCTTATCCAACAGGATAAGGTCTCAAAGGAGGAGCAAGGAGCAAGTGGCTGATCTGATAGCCTACATTCAACAGTGGTCATCCTTGGATGAGCAACCTACAATGTCATCCGCCCCGCCTCAGCTGCTATCCCAAGAGTAAATTAACAAGTTATAAAAGAGGAGGAACTTAGACAAGACTACAGAAAACTAGTTCTGGTAGGTCTTGGACATGGGAAACATGGGCATCAACTTGGCTATTCAGGCATCAACTTGGCTGTTCGAGAAAAAAAAAGGTTCCTAGAAGTTCAAAAGACTCTCGAGGACACAAAGTAGATCTGTGAGAGGTTCCCAAGGAAGTACGAGGTGGCCTACCCAAAGATTGAGGCCATACTCGTGTTGCCAAGCGATGTCTGGGAAAAGGACCTTGCCTTCAAGGATGATGATCACTGGCTAGTGGACATCTGGAAATGAGATTTTGATCACTGGAAGAGGAGGCTTGTGCAGGTTTTGGAGTGAATGGCACTAGAAATTGAATGGGAGAGGGATTCCAGAGAAGAGTGTGCTCAATACCTCAAGCTGATGATAGGATATGAGCTGCTCAAGGTCGAGATCAATGCTGAGAATATAAAGCCCTACTTCTTGAAGATCATGGAAGATGGGATGTCTGTCGAGGTCACCACTGAATTCATGTGCTTCATTTCCCTAGCCTTTGCACACTCGAAACTCTTTAAAGACAATGCTGCTAAGTATGATGACGATTGGAAGAAGCTTGGCAACAATTCCCAGGAATGGTCTTACCAAAATTTGAAATTCAACATCATGGAGGTGGATAAGTTTGAATCCCTCATCCTAAGTTTCATGGAGTATGCCGCGTTGAAGAAGCGAGAGGGCAATCTCGTCATCAATGATGAGTTCCTTGAAGAATAGCTACAGTAATGGGAAAATGGCTAAAAAATAAATTTGCTACAGTGCTGTCACTAGATGACGAAATAGGGAAGAAACAAGAAATTATTTATAAATGTAATATATTTGGGGGTAGGTGAAACCCTAATGTAAAGTGAATCTTGGCTAGACAATAGAATCAGATCTTGGCCACTCATTTTTTTGTTGAAAACTATAAATAGGGCTCTCCTTCTCTCATTTTGAGAGAGTTGAGTTGTTCTAAAGACATGCTGCTAAGAATATAATAGAAAATACAGTCATTTTCTAGTGTATTTCTGGTTTTCTCCACATGTTCCATGGTTCTTCTCCATTTAGGTGGAAATTTGCTTTAAGATACTTTGCTATTTTAGTATCCTTAGATTGACTTTGGTAGAATTAGTATGGTGTCTCTGGTTTTGAAGATTACTGTTGTGTGTATGCTTTCCCTGTCCATACTTTTGGTCATTTGCTGATGGCATATGACTGTGCAAAGTTAGTCTGGACTTTGATTTCATTGCTACTCATTAAACTTTATCTTTATTCATATTTCCATGGTGAATGAATGATGAATATTTGTAGTCCCTAGAAGATAGCACAGATTTCATGATATTGTGAGAATTTTGATTAAGTGAAATTTCGTTTAAGGAAACTGTCCACAACAGGAACCTCCATGATCATTGTTCATCGGTAGTTGCAGGTTTGGGAAACATCTTTCTTCCTCACCCCTTTTCTTTTTTCCTTTTTTTTTTTAGAAACAACTTGTGTTAAGGTTCATTGCACATTGTAAAGCCAAATCCGACAAAGCAATGGAGTCCAGGACTGCTGTCTGAACCTGCAACAAGGTACAGTAATTCCAAATCTGCAAAACTCCATTCATTGACCCAATTCTCCTATAGTTTTGACCACGTAAGATCGCCATGTGATTCCATCAAAATCACACCAAACAACTGATTTATTCCAAGCCTCGTCATGACCTGACACCTGAGAGAGCTTGGGATAGTGTTCTGTAATTTGATTATGGAAGATTGTCTTTCAAGAGAGATAATGCACCCACGCATTGCCTATGTTGTGAAGTGCATAAAAACACCATCAATAGAACTGGCGCTAGAAGGAGGGCCCAATGGATAAGCTGGATCGAATTGGGTCATTCTCCCCTGAAAGATTCCATCGAGTCTTGAGGTCTACACCCAACAAGGGAGAGTTATAGAAATTGCAACCCCCTACCTGAGCTAAAAGAGCTAAACAAGAGGAACCATCAATTACCATTCCCACCAAGCAGCTCACTACCCTTCCACCTCCCTCTCCTTTTCCTTCACTGACATCACCACCTTCCGCTCATCCAATCCCTACAGCCATCCAGGTTACCACTTCTCTTGGGCTGAACGCTGCCTTTTAGCCAAATATAGTCTCCAGCCTTGTTGCTACCTCACTTGTCACTACAGCCCTATTACCAACACAGACCAATCTGGTGCAACTGCCTCCACTGCCTTTCCCAATGGTGTGGATGGGTAATAACCCATCTCCTCTCGCTTTCAACCTTTACCATGATATGCCAAAGAATCTTGAGAACTTCTGCATGAAGTTCAAATCCCGAGATCCACAGAGGACAGCCAAAGAGCATGTCAGGATTTTTGAAATCACCTTGAAGACTATGCAAATCATTTATGAGGATGTAGCTTGCAGACTCTTTCCTTACTCATTAGGGAAGGAAGCCTTCTATTGGTACGTCAACCTGCCAGTCGAAACTATTAGTACGTGGGATCTGCTAGAGAGTTCCTTTTTGTAGAAATTCAAGACCCTAGTCAGTCCCATAGATTCATATCGACACTTCATGTTGGTTCAGAGAGAAATCAATGAACCAATTAGCTCGTTCAACAATCGCTTCCATAGAGCATACACTCGGCTGCAGGCCTTGTATGTTTTCAATGACGTCGTTGTCCTACCTGTTTATTATGCAACATTGGACAACCTTACTTCAGCCTTGGTAAAAAGGATGAGACCGCCACCTGCTAGGTTGGTTGATGCATATGCTGAAGCCATCATTGCCTATACAGATTTGGGACAAAATATATCAAGTCTGTTGCCTTCTCTTGGGCAAACCGCACATCCGACTCAAATACAGGGACTCACGCAAGCCTTACAACATCATACACCGTTATTGAACCCAGTGTCGCAGCTGCCTATGGTTCTGCATCCTAGGCAACCGATGAACCAGGCATATCCGGTACCGCACTACTTGCTACCCCAGCAGCAACAGTTGCATTCATAGCAATCCCATATGCTAACATACCTTCAAGCGGCAGAATTTTCGTCCACTCACCAGAATCAACCGGTGGCATAGCTTGTGTTCCTTCAGAATGCTGCGCCGCAACCAAACAACACCAAAAAGGATAGAATCGACGAGCTTACAGAGATGGTCAAGAAAATGTCAACTGAAATGACACACTTAAGAAATCAGAATAACTAGTTGTAGATGTCGCAAAAGAGTATCTAGGTCAACCTCAGCAGGGAAAATTGAGATTACCGCCAGAATCGAGATAATCGAGAGGCTGGCATATCGTCAAGGCAAAATTATGATAGAAATCAGAGCTCAGGCCAGAACTTTGATAAGAGGCCCTTCCAAAGGCAGAATTGGACATGGAATACATGCCCCAACAACGGTGGCATTCCCATGCCCTTTGATCAGCCCAACAACAACAATAATGAAAACCTCGCAAGTAGAGTTTATTTGGTAAAGTCTGCTTTATCCGGTTGGTGCCATATACACAAGACGAGTCGCCATTCTGAACTAGATTGCTCGGAGTTCCAAACTGTAGCTAAGATTTTCCAAGTAGAGGTTCAAAATGCAGTCGACAACTCAGGATGCAGGGACATTGTTCCATCTGATCCGTACGATGCCTCGGTGCTGGTGCTAAATCAGGCCCCTTTCCTGAAGGCGGAATGCAACGCCTCTAAACTGGAGGATGCCAATTCAAATAGTAACAATATCAAGGTGAAGGAGGTAAGTTCTGAAAGTCCTTTAGCTCAAATTTTTAATTCAATAGATAATGGTCCTAAGGATGATGAAGAAGATCTTAGGGAGGATGAAGTCCAAATGTTTCACCAACGGACTGCCCCTTACAACCTTAGAAATAAACAAGCAGGAGGTCATGTCGGAGGTCCTTTCATGACCTCCACCCTGCCAAATAATTTCAGTACCCCTCTTGATTCGAGTGCAAAGAATAATCTGGGTTTTCCACTTACACCCACACAATATCTCAGCAGAAATAAATAGCTAGGCAGCAGCCAAAGCCAAAATGCTAGCCCCTCCTAGAATATTTTCCATGAACAAGAAATTGAGCAGATGGGGGAGTATATTGCTGAAAAATTTAAAAAGGTAAAGTGAGCATGTCCGCCTTTGAACTTCTAAAGGTGCCTGCTGTCAAGAACACCTTTTTCTGAATGATAAATGGGACCTCGTCACAAGGGTCAACTCAAGAAGAAATCCCGATAAAGAAGGTCTCTTTTAGTGATCAACCAAATGAACCGGTTGTCAGGTAGATTCTTAACAGTAAGGCTGACCTGCCAACAGGTCAGCAGACAAACAAGCAAGTCGACAGAGTAGCTAATCTAACACCAACCCAAAAAAAAAGCAACGAGAAGGAAAAGGCCTAGGTCGCACAGGTGGACGTTTCTGGAGGGTTGTTTCAAGGGAAATTTGATACCCCTCCCTTTCTAACCATCATTTGTGTGTTTGGGAAGAACCTCCATAATTGCTTGCTGGATTCAGGAGCCTCAACCAATGTCATGCCTCTGTGTGTGTGCAAAGCACTCGAAATAACGCTAAATCCTTTCTGTCGAAAGGTGACACAGCTTGATAAAACCAAAATCAACATAGTAGGGGAGATCAACAGGATACCCATGCAAGTTGTTACTAATCCCTGGATCCAACAAACTATTGACATACAGGTGGCCAATATCCTGGATACCTATGGTATAATTCTGGGAAGGGATTTCATGAGGGCACTGAATAGATACGCCACCATTGATTACTCTCACATATGGCTGCCCTGGAAAGGAATGCCTAATCAAATCCAGATTGATAGAGAACCACGGATGAAATTCATGATTACTGAGTACAACAACACGAATGAGGTGCTGTATGCTGAAACAAGTCTGGGAAATTATTCTCTAATGGCATGCATGGATGAGCGAGGTCCTTCTCGTGCTATGCAGCCCGCCTACCAACTTGAATGATGCTCCTTAGAGTACTGAGATCCTCATCGAATTTGATGATGAAGGGCTCAAAGAGGGCGACAGTCGGGGACTACTCGATGGTTTCCAAGATTTTATGGAAAAATGTGTGCGTGACCAGCTTAGTTTGGGAACTCAAATGAACTTTCAGGAACTCTTGCTTCCTAATTGGTGCCAGGTGCATGATGCTGCCCATTCAGAATTTGACTGCTGCTTATGCCAAATGACAATTGAGCATGTCAAGAGACAAGCTACTCCGAAGGAGAAAACAAGATTTATATCCAATCGACGAACAGGTCCTGTTCCTATAGTTCCCAAGGTAGCCACCAAAATGAAACCCCCACCAAAAGTGAAAGTTGGATCTGTCAACCCTGTGCCTAAGGATTCTCCCGAATTCTGGACGTTGTGCTTTGATGGTTCTAAATCCAAGCATGGAGCTGGAGCAGGTTTCGAACTGATCAATCCCAAAGGTAAATTGTACTTCTCTACTCACAGGCTGCAATTTTATTGTACTAATAATGTGGTAGAATACGAGGCTTTGGTATTGGGCCTCTTGATGGCATTAAGAAAGGATGTCAAGATGCTCCAAGTATATGGGGACTCAGAGTTAGTCATAAAGCAAGTCAGAAAGCTTTATTCCTACTATGATCAGAGACTTACTAACTACCGGCACCGTGTTTGGGATCTATTGGAAGGATTGGATGCGTTCAACATTCAGCTGATCCCTCACGCTTAGAATTATACCGCCAACACCCTGGTACAGGCGGAAAGCACACTGCAACCTTTGTCCCTATCTGGCCTCAAAAGATTCACGGTGGAACTCACTTTCATCTCATCAATACCAGATAATGTGGCCAATTTCCAAGTATTCAATGATGACATGCACATTCTGGAATTCCTCACCGATTCCGATGTGTTTGCTTCATAGATAATCGATGAGGTTGAGCCTCAAGAGGTGGAATTAGATATAGAAGGGGTCATCAACTTAAAAACTAACACCATCCCTAGGGGAATGGTCAAACTGGAGTGAATCTTTGACCTTGATCAGATCAGAGACCAGATTCGACAAGGTAAAAGGGATACTGTCAGTGGTCAGTGTGACACCCACAATGTGGGAACAGCTGGAAATGCCAAAAATGTGTTCATAGGTAAGGTATGTGCTCATGAGGAGAGAAAAGGGATTATCGAGGCACTACGGAAGTACCATGACATCATAGCCTAGAGCTATAATGATCTTAAGACATATGACACATCGATTATCATGCACACTATCCCGCTCAGGCCAGATGTGAAACCGTTCCGGCAACGACAACGCCCTGTCAATGCTCTATTGGAGCCAATTATATATAAGGAAGTATAGAAGTTGCTGTCAGCTAGGATCATCTTTCTGGTCAGAAATTCTACATGGGTAGCAAACTTGGTCCCCGTTAGAAAGAAGAATGGAGAAATAAGATTGTGCGTGGATTTCCGCAATCTAAATTGAGCGTCAGAGAAGGATAACTATCATGTACCTTCGTTGGATGAGGTGCTACAGATAGTAAACGGATCCTAGACGATGTCCTTCTTGGATGGCTATTCAGGATACAACTAGGTCATGGTGCAGTACGAGGATCGACATAAGACAGCGTTCACCACCAAATGGGGAACGTTCGTGTATAAAAGAATGTCGTTTAGACTCATCAACGCCTGCGCCATTTTCCAACGAGCCATGGATATCGCATTCAAAGATCTGATAGGCAAGTGCATCATCATCACATGGATGATTTAACAGTATTCTCAAAGCAGCGAGGTAATCACGTAGCTAACTTATGCAAGGTCTTTGAAAGATGCCGCACATTTGGCGTGTCCCTTAACCCAAGGAAGTGCATCTTCGGGGTCACTGAGAGAAAGCTCCTTGGACACATCTTGTCAGAGCAGGGAATTTCTATTGACCTCGAATGCATTCAATCCATTATAAAAATTCAACTGCCAGGCAACAAGAAAGAATTGAAATCTTTCTTCAGGAAGATTAACTTCGTTCATAAATTCATCACTGGCTTCGCGGAAATCGTCAAATAGCTCAATGCCTTGCTGAAGCAAGATGCTAAGGTTGAGTGGACTCTCGAAGCAAAGCAGGCTTTTGGGGAGATGAAGAGGGCAATCGCTGATGCCCCTATATTGGTCAACCCCAATTACCTGAAACCTTTTTACATATACTCCTTTGCTTCAGAGCACTGCTGTGCCAGTATTTTGATGCAAAAGGACGACAAGGGGAGTGAGCATCTGATCGCCTTCATGAGTGCCCCTTTAAAGAATGCTGAACTTCACTATCATAACGTAGAAAAACAAGCTTACGCCCTTGTTAAGGGAGTCAAAAAGTTTCGGCACTAAATATTACGCAACAAGGTCTTTGCCATAGTTCCCGATCCCGCAGTGAAAACATTACTTATGCAGAATGAGTTGGGCGAGCGAAGGGCCAAGTGGATCGCATTGCTACAGGAATATGACATGGAGATCCAACCGATGAAGCTGGTAAGAGGACATACACTCACCTGAACAATGGCAAAGGTGGTTATTAACGCCGAACCTGAACTCACGGTACAATAGTACCAGTTGGAAGACGTCTCCCCAAGAGAGTGGTATGATGACATAAGTGTACTACCAGCTGAACCACCAGTGCCCACCTCACCTGGAAGGAGTCTAGAGATGAGAAATGAGACTAAAGAGTAGCAACTATATGTTGCAGGGCTCTATATTGTACAAGAAAAACCATGAAGGTATCTATCTGCGATGCCTAGGAAAAGAGGAAGTTGAGTGCGTGTTTAAGGAATTCCACGACAAGTTTGGAACTGGCCATGGCTCAGGTCTATCAACCGCACATCAAATCCTAAGGGTTGGGTATTATTGGCCCACCATTTTCAACGACGCTCACGGTCATGTTCGTACCTGCCACGTATGCCAGACTGCAGCCACCAGAGAAAGAAACACTGCTGTCTCACTACAACCTATCCTAGAGGTAAGACCTTTTGCGCAATGGGGTCTCGACTTCATTGGTCTAGTAAGTCCTCCATCATCTGCAGGACACAAGTACATTCTAACCGCTTCCGATTATTGCACTAGATAGACAGAAGCAATAACTTGTAGGCAATGTACAACTGAAGTAGTGACTAATTTCTTAGAAAGTTTCATTTTGAATCATTTCGGTTGCCTATATGCTCTAGTATGCGATAACAGCCCTGCATTTGCTTCACTAAAATTCACAAGTTGGGCCTTTGATTATGGTATCACCCTCAAATTCTCCTCTAACTATTACCCTCAAGGAAATGGCCTTGTTGAGTCCACCAACAAAAACTTGATCACGGTGATTAAGAAGCTGCTAGATAGGAACCCTAAAGATTGGCATACCCAACTCCATTTCGCCTTATGGGAAAATCGCACCCGCCGTAAGGCTGCCCTTGGAGATTCCCCATACCATCTAGTCTATGACTTAGAACCCGTCTTTCCCATACATTTGAAAATCCCAACCCTCCAGTTCATTAACAAGTTTTATGAAGGAGGAGACCACATAGAAGCTCACCTCGTTGAGCTGCTGCACCTTGAAGAAGTATGAGACCGTGCAATAGAAAATTTTGCCAAGCATCAGGGCGTAGTCAAAAGATGGTTCGACCATTGAGCCAAAGTTAAGGCCTTCCACATTTCCGATCTAGTCCTCTATTGGGACAAGGCCCATGAAAAGAAAGGGGGACATGACAAATTCAACAAGCTTTAGCTTGACCCCTTCCAAATTACTGAAATCCTTGGAGATAATGCTTTTCACCTAAAGACTCTCACCGGTGAAGACGTCCCATTGCCTGTCAATGGGTAGCACCTCAAGCATTACTTCCAGGCCTGAGCTCTTTCGAGTTGTCCATGTAAACACATGTGCATAGGTTAGGGTAGATTTCCTGCTTTGTCCTCCGGTTTTGCTCATCTTCCCAGTCGTTTTGTCATAATTTTGGAGAAACGTTTCCCCATTTTGCTGTGGTGACCCTACTTTGCCCGACGAACGGTGTGCCTTGCTGCCCGCTTTCATGTTTTTCTCTAGATAAGCCCTCATTCCCTACTGCTACCCTCTAAAGGATCCTATGCATCAATTTTCAACCTTCGAACTCTACACTAACCTAGGATGGCTATCTGCTTGAATCCTTGCTCTTATCATGGAACACACGAAACACATTTAAAGTATTTCAAAGGAATGGTAGGGTGACTATTGGGAAGTGGAGATAAGTGAAAAAATCCAAAGTCTATTCCAATGACCACTGTGATTCTCAAGCCCATTGTGAACTTCGTTGTTCACGCGGTTGACAAAAAATAAAAGAAAAGAGAAAGTGCTAAAAGGAAATATCCAGCACAAGCAATAGATAAATTGCAAATAACAACCGTATGGGTGTGCGAGTATCTCTATCGGGGCTATGGACATCTGGCTGGCAGTAGAGCTATGTTCGTGAGGTCATAGCAACAACTCCGTTGGGGCTATGGACGCCTGACTGGCAACAGAGCAATGTCCAGGTTACTTTTGGGATTAGATGAACTACGTAGCTTGTCTCCTCCGACCAGTGGTTACTTATACTCTCTCTAAGGAAAGGAAATGAATTCACCATGCACACACCTCCATGATGATCTTGCTGTCTAATTCAATCTCACCTTCCTTGAACGGTTTGTAGTTCAACTTTGAAAATTGTCTTAGGTTTGTGAAAACAAAGATCATGGGTTCGGAATAAATATTTATCTCTAGAATGTCGGGAACGTTCTCCCCAGTGAAGTCACCATTTGTTGTGCCTTTTGCACACATGCCCTGTTCGGAACGGGGACCCTCTTTTCCCTCTTTAGCTTGTTGGGCTCTTTTTTTTGTTTTTCCTCATTTTGCATGCCTAATTGTGTCCTAAAAGGCCAACACGTTCCCCAATGCCATATTTTTAAGCTCGACTGAAGTCCCTTATTTTTTTGAAATTGCTAAGTCTGGAGTGCAATCTAGGTTTTTCTTGTCGGAATTCCCTTTCTGGCGTCTGTGGCAATTTTCGGGTTTCCCCTTCCGGGTTTTCTTTTCCGGGTTTCCCCCTCCGAGTTTCCCATCAAGCTCTGTTGTTTCGACGGTCGTGGAAGAACGGCTTCCCGGCCACCGGACTCCAGTCCTCTCACCGCCGATTGTGTTTTGAATTCACCAATTCCACTTGCCGTCATATGAAGAAATTAAATGCTGTATTAATGGCAATTTTTGCTATAATTTTTTTTTTTTGGCTATCATTATCAATTGCTCGAGTGATAGAAAAGGTTGGAGAACTCCCGACGCTCAGGTTTTTTTTCTTCCGCCCTGGATTTCGAGTGCTTTTCCAATGTCCCCCACGCTTCCGACAACTTGTTCTTCAGGATTTCGAGGTAGGTTTTCCGTCCGTGCGCCCTCCCTTTTGTTTTGTGAATTTTCGGATTTTGGTGAAGGTAAAATATAAAATTGAACTGGAATTGAATAAATCCACACCCTCCGCTTAAAACCTATCTCCTAGAAAATCGAAAATCAATCGTTTCATGGCTCAAAATTTGATCTGGAGCTTCACCGCGCCGTGACTGTTCTTCTGAATAGCGCCGATGTCTCCTGGGCCCAGGTCTTCCTATGGCTATCCATGACTCATCTCGTCAAAATTCTCGATCTCCGAACCCGCTTCGGATTCTGAACTTCGGAATTCCCTTCCTGGGATTCCATTGTGTCATCGCCGTTCCAAACGGCCCCGCCTGAGCGTCCTCCCGACTCTTGAACCCCAGACCCTTGAAGTCTGTCTAAACTCAAAAATCAAAGGGTCTGCTAAATTGAAATCCTCCCTTGGGATTCGGTCTTCGGAGTTCCCTTCCTGGAATTCCGTCCCGACTTCGCCGTTTCGACGGCCTTCCCCGAGCGGCTTTTTGAACCTCGCTTCCTAGCTGAAAAGTCTTCGACCTTCTTGTCGAAACCCTCAATAGATTTCCCTCTTTGGACTTCGACCTTCGGAATTCCCTTCCTGGGATTCCGTGGTGTCATCGCCCTCCCGAATGGCCTTGCCTGAGCGTCTTCTCGCCTCCCGAATCTCGGTCTGTTGCCCACCGAAACCCAAAATCTAGGAAAAACCTCCACCAAACTTCTTCTGGATTCTGAACGCCGAAATTCCCCTCTCAGGATTCTGTTCCACCTGCGCCGTTCTAACAGAGGGTTCGAGACAGCTTGCCGACCTCCGGGTCTTGGTGCTCCATTCGCCACCCGATTGTCCCGAACCCTCTGACCGCTTCCGGGAATTGCCTCCCGATTTTCTTCCCCTGGATTTCACCATTCTTAACGAATGACCTGTAATGGCTTCCCGACATTGGCAATCCGAGATCCAGATTTCGACGCCTAGAATTCTATGTCCTCTGCGCCGTTTCAGACAACTTTCCTGTAGATGATGCACGAACTCCCGAATGGAGGGTCAAATGACCTCCAAATCCAAAATGGATTTCGACCCATTTTCTAAAATTAGGTTTTCCTTCACATCAACCCTCAAGTTCTTGAATCCAACACTGGGAAATGCTTTTGGGAATTCCATCCTCAATTTTCCCTTTCAAGCAGCATTTTGCCAAGGGAATTCCGGCCCTGGGAACCCGGTTTCTCTATATTGCCTTCTAACGATGAATTATTAGGTGTTGTGTGATTATTAAACAATGAATAATGATTGTAAAGCTAATCTTGAGATGGAGGTACTTGTCTGGGATCATTTCATCATGTTTATTGTTACTAATTCTCATCTCTTGTGCAGGATTTATGGAATCCAATGCAGAAACTTCCGATGCCTCCAAGGGGCAAGGAAAAGGAATAGCCAAGACACCTCGAGGGAAGGAGGATAGGGACCTGATGAAGTATAAGTTCCAAGGGGTCCCTATACAATCCAGAGTCACCTCCCTCTGGAGAGATGTTACAGATACCAACATCGGTCAGGTCGATGTTGATGAATTCATACAGAGGGTCAAGATGAACCCAAAGACAGAGAACACAAAACTGATAAAGAAGAGCAGAATTGCTAAGGCTACAGGCTTCCCGCCGGCCTTGGTGGCCCCAGAACTAGTAATGGCATGTGTAGAGGCCTACTAGGAAGAGACCCAAACTATAGTAGACTGGGACGAAAATATCCTTGCCGACATGTCTCCGTCGGGCATAACAACCTTCCACATTCCTACCTTTGATAGCATGGAGGTCCCCACCATGGAGGAATGCAAACAAGTCTGGGAGCAGGATCCCTTAGGGTGCAAAAAGGTCATCAATCAATATTGGTTAAAGGATAAGCGGGGCAGAGCTGGTAAGCTTCCTCAGGAGCTTTTTCGCAGCGACTTTTTTGAGGATTACCACGACCTCGTAACTTGCTAAGTCGAGTGATGGGCCTTCCTGGAGTGGCCTTCTTCCAAGAGTGGATGTTCTATTTTATAGAAGAGATTCTCTGCAGCAAGGGGATTGCCTTCTATTGAGGAGAGATGATCAGTGACTGCTTCCATGAGTAGTTTACAACCGTGAAGAAGACCTCCAAGTTCTTCATGACCTCCTACTTGGTATATTCCCTCACCGACCGGTGGCATTATCAGGGATTGGTGGTGGTAGGTGAAACCCTAATGTAAAGTGAATCTTGGCCACTCATTTTTTTTTTTGAAAACTATAAATAGGGCTCTCCTCCTCTCATTCTGAGAGAGTTGAGTTGTTGTAAAGACATGCTGCTGAGAATATAATAGAAAATACAGTCATTTTCTAGTGTATTTCTAGTTTTCTCCACATGTTTCATGGTTCTTCTCCATTTAGGTAGAAATTTGCTTTAAGATACTTTGCTATTTTAGTATCCTTAGATTGACTTTGGTAGAATTAGTATGGTGTCTCTGGTTTTGAAGATTATTGCTGTGTGTATGCTTTCCCTGTCCATACTTTTGGTCATTTGCTGATGGTATATGACTATGCAAAGTTAGTCTAGACTTTGATTTCATTGCTGCTCATTAAAATTTATCTTTATTCATGTTTCCATGGTGAATGAATGATGAATATCCGTAGTCCCTAGAAGATAGCACAAATGTCATGATATTGTGAGAATTCTGATTAAGAGAAATTCCGTTTAAGGAAACTGTCCGCAGCAGGAACCTCCATGATCACTATTCATCGGTAGTTGCAGGTCTGGGAAACATCTTTCTTCCTCGCCCTTTCTCTTTTTTCCTTTTTTTTTTAGAAACAACTTGTGTTAAGGTTCATTGCACATTGTCAAGCCAAATTCGACAAAGCAATGGAGTCCACGACTGCTGTCTGAACCTGCAACAAGGTACAGTAATTCCAAATCTGCAAAACTCCATTCATTGACCCAATTCTCCTACAATTTTGACCATGTAAGACCGCCTTATGATTCCTGCAAAATCACACCAAACAACTGATTTATTCCAAGCCTCGTCATGACCTAACACCCGAGAGACCTTGGGATAGTGTTTTGCAATTTGATTGTGGAAGATTGTCTTTCAAGAGAGGTAATGCACCCACGCATTGCCTATGTTGTGAAGTGCATAAAAACACCATCAACAAGTGTTCCCTCACAACAGTTGAAGAAGGATCATCTCCATCAAAGAGAATATGTATGCAATCGACAGTGTCTCCCAAATCTAAAATGTGGGGCTCAACAAACAAACTTGCAATGTCTATCAAGTATGCATCCCATGTAGCCATATTTAGAAGACAAAGTATATCCCGTTGCACTAAATCACAAGAGACCAAAACTGTGACAACATAAGAATCATCAAATGTAATAGAAGATGGAGGAGATGGAATGCAAGGCTTGATAACGGGATCTAATGTGAGAACATCCAAGTTCAAGTAGCTAAATTTTTTCTCAAAATCATTGTCCACACTAAAAGTGTGATCAATAGTTGAAGGATCAAAGACATCATCAAAAGAAAAATATACAAAGGTATATAATCAATATGCATGATCAACCATCCTAGCAGCAATAATCTCTTTACTCTCCAAGTCTCTAATGATAACTAAATCAAGAGTGAATTCTACTATTTTCATTGCTCCATCTTGGGTAATATGATAGATGAAAAGAATATTGTTTGACAAATGAGGTACACATAAAACATCATTAAAAGTTCCCTCCCTAATACCAATAGATCCATTCTCAATTATATTCATGTATGTATTATTTCCCATCAAAATAGGTGACATGGAACAAGGATAAAAACAACAAAAAAATGACTATGAAGATGCCATATGGTGAGATGCTCCTGAATCTAAAAGTCATCTCCTTGATCCAAAACCTGGAAAAGCACAATGAGCTTGTCCTTTATTTTTACTTGATGTAGTAACTAAACCAACCTGGCCTTTTTCCTTATTAGACTATTTTGAATAAGAAGTTGACTTAGACATTCAGGAAGGTAGATCAAAGTGATTCTTTTTAAGATGTTTAAATTCATCAATATCCTTCTTATAAAAAGAATGTTTGTCATGTCTAGTATTCTTGCAATATGAACAAGTAGGATTATCCTTCTTAGACGATTTCTCTTTTGAAGAGGATTTATTCCGTGCTTGATTTGAATGTGGATTGTTCTTTGATTTCTTATCAAATTGTTCTGACTCTTTCACCTAACTAGCCAAAAATGCCTGAGATTGAGGTGAATTTTTGAGACCCGTTCAAAGAAGATTTTGTTTCTCATGTATTATCATCTCAAAAAATGTTACAAATAAAGGTGTAGTATATGCAGACCCCATAGTTAACCTATGAGTATGAAAGCTAGAAATAAAAGTTACATAATCAAAACCAAGTTTGTTCAATGCATTATAGACCAATTGAGCATCCTTTTTCTCAATTTTAGATGCTTTACATTTCTCTCTTAGATGATTAACCTTAGTGATGTAATCCTAGATGTTTTCAAAGTTCTTAGGATCAAGGCTCATAAATTTATTATCAATTTGATACCTTTTACTTCATTTGTAGTTTCATACAATATATTTAATTTGTTCCAAGCTTCATTATAATCCTTACATGATTCAATTTGAATCAATTTTATCTTTTTATTCATCATCTTTAGGTTCAAGTACTTTATTCTCAACATATAGAGAGTGATCTTTATTCATTAGGGAAATCCATGCATGTTGATAACAAGTTGAATAGTTGTATGATGTTAGCAAAGGAACCATAGAATTATCCATGGAAAATAAGATCAAAAGTAAATAGATCAAAAGAATACACCAAGAGACCCCCCCTCCCCCAAATCACTCAATCAATAATCCCTTCAAGATTATGATTTGGAACTTTATATGTAGTGTGATTACAATGCTAGAGATGCTTTCTAGAGTTTACAATGCCAAGATGGACCAAATATGGAAAAATACAACAATATCTTAGAATGAGATCCTCAAACTGAAATTACACTTTCCCAATATGATCTAGACTAAAAAAATGAAGCCTTCCCAAAAGGATAAATCTTCTCCAATTGTTAATATGTCCAAGTGTGTTAGTATATCCAAGTGATCAACCAAAATGTAAATACACACAAATTTGAATAAAAGATACCTGGGGTTGAATATGAAAAAGTGCATGGATAGAACTACAGTTCTCCTCAATACCTTTTCAACATCGTAAAAATCATGAAAATTGGATAAAATGGGAAAAAAATATGACTTCAATCAGCAATAAAATTCACCTTTAGCAAAATTTGAAAAAATGGCTTGCACCACTGTGAAGTTCTTGAAATCAACTTTCAGTTAATATCTCATTTGTAAAATTTTGACACCCTGGTGGAGACTTATCGTGTTTGTGTTTTAAAACAAAATCCCTATTAGGACTTGGGGGGTAAAAATTTAGGCCTTAGTCACTAAGTGTTTGGGCACCCATATGACCTTTGGCAGGGAAAAGGGCACTGCAAGGTTAAAAAAATGTCGCCTCTTGGGCGATGGGAGGTAAAGCAACACCAGTGGAGTGGTGCTGAGAAGTGATAGCTCCTCATGTACCACCTATAGGGCTAAGCCCCTCTGCTTTTGGTGGGACCACTAGCCAAAGTATCTGACTAGAACTTCAACACTGAGTTAGCAAAATAACTTTATTAATAAATTATTTTTATAATTTTAATATGTTGATGTATTGGTTGATCGAAGGATGACACAAAGGGAATATTCAACTATAGATTTTATCGACTATACTTTGTAAACCCGCTAATAGTATTGTACGAGTGTACACTTGTATGAAATTTGGGATAGAAAAATCTACAAATCCTAGCAAAAATGGCCAAAAAAAAGTCTAAATATCAAGTATTTTATATGAAAATAGGGGTTTTGGGCCTTTTGGACTTAATGGTGAGGTTTATTTTAACCCAATGTGTACCTAGAGAAATATCAAGCCCAAATCACCCTAATATCTAAGAAGGGGATTTGTAGATTTGAAGCTCTTATACCATGTTAGAGTCATTCAAGGACTCAAGATCCTAGGATCACTTACAAAACCAAAATAACCTTCTACAAGAGAGAAAAGAAAGAGAATAATTTTGCAATAATGGATGAAAAATAGGATTAGATCAAATATGATCAATATGCAATATAATAAAATGCAATGGAATGATTTAAAAATGAGAACCCCTTGGTTATATAGCCAAGGTGAGACATAGGATTAGAAAAAATCATGACAAGTTTCTTAATCCTATGTCATGAGACAACTAACTCAACAAATATTAAATGACCTAGGACTCAAGAATTAAATGCCATAAAATAGGATAAGATCTAAATGAAAATTAAGACTTCTAGAAATATTCCTAGGACCTAAGTAAACTTAACATGTGAATAGGACCTACTAGTGGACTAGTTACATAAAATATCATATTCACACCAACACCATTTGATTTCAAAAGCATCAAACATATCAATGATATCTCACACAACATTCTTGTATATTCTCAATATTTTTTCTTTTATAGTATATGTGCCCCTAACCTAAGACACTACAAATTTTGAATCATTGTGTACTCTAATGAATTTGATCCCATTTCTAAAAGTCACATTCAATCTAAAAAAAAGGCTTTATATTCAACCATATTATTTGTGCATTTGAAGTTCAATATGAATATAAAATTATAATTTTTTCCATCAAGCGATACCAAACTCCTAAATTATTCCCTTCTCTTGAATATGCGCCAAAAAAAATCATATTCCAAATTCTATCATTTATTGGATATTAAATTAGCATAAATAAATTATGGTCCACCTTCTTTACAAAATCCATCACAATATCCAATGAAACAATCTGGTTCAATATCTAAGTAACAAAATTCATCATTTGATTCATCTAGATTCTTCACTATACTTAACATTTTTCTCTATGTAATTGAATTTCCTTTTCGTGAAATGGTATAGTAGCATAAGATAAGTCCATATAAATGTTACCACCAATTGATGTTGTATATTTCCTAGATAGTAACATACCTCATTTATCTATATTATCAACTATGATAACATCCATTGAATTTTTTTACCAAGTTATGCAACAAGTTTCATTTCAAAATTATTAACTACTCCAATAGCATTCACCTTATGGGATTTCATAGTAAAATATTTACCATAGGATTTTAAAACTTGTAGGCCTAGCTTGTTCATGAATTCTAAAGGCAACACATTGCTAGAAGCTCCAAAATATAACATATAATTATGTAACAACTACCCATTTATTAGAAAAATGTGTAAAATAGGTCAACTACATGTTTTTACTTGTGTAAACAATGACCAAGTAGATCTGAAGTGCATCTGGGATATTGGATTCTTCTATACCATATTGGGAACATATTTAGGTTCACTTGGCTAATATAAAATAGTAGGAGCTTTGATATAAAGGAATGCCCTTTCTTTATGTTTAGGGATACTCAAAATTTCCTTTACTAGAACTTGAAATTTCAACTGACTCAATGCTTGTTCCATTTCAATTAGCTGGAATGCTAGAAAGGGAGTTGACAATGGAATAGTCACAATACTAGTATTAGGGTGAAAGACATTACCTAGTCACTAGCAACAACTAGCATTGTGTTGACTATATTTCCAACTTCCTTAGGCACCTTTTTTTTTTCTCATTTGCTACTTTTTTAACTTAATTTTTTTTGACATTATCTTCAATAACCCTTGAATTCTCCATATTTCTTGTTCGGATGTTAGAAATATTATTCTTAGGGACATATTTCTTTTACAAGGATGCATTTTGCATATGCATATTCTTTCTAGGTGGTGATTTCCCTACAAGCCTATTTGTGCTTCGCTCTACATTATTATGATTTTGTTTTCCTGTACCTACTTATGCAATTTGAGCATCTAGAATAACTATACCCCTAGATTTACTTATGGTTCCTAAATGTATATTTATTAGCTAGTAATTTTTTTGGACTTGCAGGTTAGTTGCTTCAGTGAGAGACTTGATATCTTAATCAAAAGGTTTTTCTTTTTATACCTTTGTTGTATTTATTCCTTGAGTTGATTGAAGCATATTTTTGTAACTCATATTGAAATAACTCCTCTCCCTCATATACATCTAGTTCATTCACACTTTTCATCCTCATAATACTTGGGTGTAGCTTCCTATTATTGGAATCCTTTCTTATCCTTAAGTGTTTTAGCAATAGTATATTTTGATTGATTGTGAAGCAAGTATCATATGTTACACCATGATTAATCTTGTTGAAGATTCATGCGATCCTTCCTCAATGGATTAGGGATGTGTCTATCTTGGCATCCTTGTTTCATATTCCTTGGGTCCACTTTCTTATCATTTAATCCTAATTTTTTATACCAATCAAAATTATAAGGTATGTTATATAATCTTTGATCTTCATTGAAGTGTTTGTCAACATTGTTGAAAGATACCCCATTCTCATTTTTTTCAACTCTATATGAGAGATCCTTCATAGCCCAAATCAATTTGTCCAATTTTTCCTCAATAGTGAGGGGCTTACTAGAAGTTGTTGCACCTAGTTTATGAAGTTTTATATAAGATATTTTACTGTATTTATCATATTCTCTCATGTTTATCTCTATATTTCTAGCCATGACATAAGCTTCCCTTAATGTTTGAGGATTCTTGTTTCATAAGAAGTAAGCCAATTTGGCATCAAATTCACCACAACATCAAACAAGATACATGTTGGATAGGACAACTGAGAGGGGGGTGAATTACTTGTCATAGATTTTAACCTTAAATTTAATTACCAGAACTAACATATAAAATGATTAAGTGATTAACCATCAAATGCCAATGCACAAAGAAAAGAACACCAGATTTACATGGAAAACCCAATGAGGGAAAAACCGCGGTGAGGATTAACTCACACTATAGAGAATATCAAAATCGATTACAAAAAGGCTCACTACCTGGTATAAGGACTCACTATCCACAAGGCTACAACCGAGATGGCTCATTGCCACAGAGATACAAAGAAGACTTGCTATAGAGAGACAAAAATCCCAATACAACAAAGGATTCCACCACAATCACTAATCCACTTGTATGAATGACAGAGTTCACCTTCTGCTCACTACATCTGGAAACTCAATGTTAAGCTTCACATTGATCAACCACACACATACCTCACACACTTTCAAAATAGCATCAAAGTCACATCTGCTCTTTCACTTATCTTCCTTCTTTAATTATGTATACTTTTCATAGCTAGTACATTATGTATTTATACTATCTCCAACTTTGAAAAGATACAAAGTCGGCCATCCAACTTCAAATTCAAATAAGGTCAATGCCAAACATCCTAGGGTGGAATTAGAATGAGGGTGACCCAAAACACATGCTTCATCGAGACCCATAATAGATCCAACATACTTCATCAACTTCGAAGATAGTGCTTGACACACGGTCGAACAAACCAGTGTTAAACATATAGATCAATTAAGCTCGATACTTCCAAATGTTGAAACCATCTTCAATAGAACCAAGGCAACACGACTCTAGAACCTCAAAGAGAAATCCAAACCAATAAAAATTCTCGTGGGCCTCAGCCAGAACACAAAACATAGTTCACAAGTACCAAACCAACATCCTCAACAGATGACAACCTATAACCTTCTTTTTTATATAATTTTCTCAATATCCTCAACATATAGAGTCAACAACTAGTAGATAACCAACTGACCAGTTGACATCAATGACAACACTTCCATTCCTCTTTCTATTCTTGCAATAATCTCACCCTTTGTGATTGATGTCAACACATGTGGAAAACCATCAAAGACACACACCAACTCTGAAAATACTTCTCAAGGTTTTTCTTTTGCTTCTCCCCCTTAGAAGATCATCTTCCTCATCACGTACTTTCTCTTATTAGCTTTCGTGCTCTTTCTTTCTTTTTCACATGCTCGTTCTCTATTTTTCATATGCTCTTTCTCTCCCCCTTTGACATCAATGGCAAAGGTAAAAGGATATGTTCATTGAAACTTCCTTTGACATGAAAAAAAAATACTCATAATGACAACACTTAAAAATTGCTTGCTCCCCCTGAGAGGTAGCCACCAAAAACATCAGTCCAAAAAGATAGAACCATGAATCCACTAGACTGATGCATCTCCAAATGCATCTTAGTTTGTAAAAGGAGGGGCAATAACCCCTAGCTTATCCTGTGATACCCAAAATTATCTGTAGGAAGAGCCTTTGCAAATATATCCACAATCTGATCCTTTGTTGAAACATACTCAAGCTTGAAATCATTCTCCATGACCTTCTCTCTCAAGAAATGATACCTAATAGATATATGCTTTGTTCTCGAGTGCATTACAAGATTCTTCAAAATGTTAATTGCACTTGTATTATCACAAAAGATAGAAATAGGATCATCATACAACATTGTGGTATCCTTCAATGTCTGTTTCATCCATAAAACTTGTGTACAACAAGATGTAGCAACAATATACTCAACTTTAGCAGTAGAAAAATAAACTGAATCTTGCTTCTTACTCAACCATGCTGCCAGTCTACATCCAAGAAATAATGCACCATGACTAGTACTCTTTCTATCATCTATACTTCCGGCCCAATCTGCATTTTTATAAGCACTAACTGTAAAGTCAATGTCTTTAGGATACCATAATCTATAATCCGGAGTGCCATTCAAATATATCAATATTATTTTAACTACATTAACATGTGTTTCCTTCGGATATTCTTGAAATCTAGCCACAAGACAAACCACATGCATAATATTTGATCTACTAGCAGTCAAATACAATAGTCCACCAATCATAGATCTTTAATTTATCTTATCAGACTTAGGCGAATCATTATCTTTACCCAAATTACAACCAGTCACCATAGGAGTACTTACTAGTTTGGAACTATCCATTCCAAATCTTTTCAACATCTCTTTCACATACTTAGATTGTAAAATGAAAATTCCTTCCTTTGATTGATTAATCTATAACACAAGAAAGAAATTCATCTCACCAAACATAAACATTTCAAATTATTTTTGCATCTCTTCCGCAAACATCTTGCACATCTCTTCATTTCCTCCAAAGATAATGTCATCAACATATAGAACAACAATCAAGATTTTGTCATTTTCAATCTTGAAATATAAATTACTATCTGTCGTACCTTTGTAAATACTTTTTGACTAAAATACTTATCTAGCCTTGCATACCAGGCTCTAGGAGCTTGCTTAAATCCATATAAGGATTTATTCAATTTGCACACCATATACGATTAATCTGTTAACTGAAATCCTTCTGGTTGTTCCATGTAGGCCTCTTCTTCTAGTTCACCATTCAAAAATGTTGACTTGACATCCATCTGAAAATCTATACCTTCTACTTGCGAGTTGTAGCCTTTACACACAAGCCTTACTTTATTTTTAGACAACTTTCCCATTCTCATTCAACTTGTTTCTGAATACCCATTTTGATCCAATGATATTTTTGTCTGTCGGTCTTGGGACCAATTCCCAAGTTTGATTCTCCTCAATTTGCAAAAGTTCTTCTTTCATTGCTTCCTTCCAATGTTTATCCTTACAAGATTCACTTACTGAATTAAGATCAATCTAAGAGAATAGGCACAAATTTACTTCAACAACAACTTTTCTTCTAGTTAACACACCTTTTGTCTCATCTCCAACAATTTGACCTTCAGAATGATTCCTTTGTACATATTTCAATGTCTTAGGGGACATCACCAGAGCATCTTCTTCACTTTCATTTTGCTTTTCTTCCTCATCTTTATCTTGGTCTTCCACAACTTCTTCTAGTCTTGCACAATCATGTTTTTGATAAAGTAAGCAACATTTACAGGGTGTTGTGCCCTACAGAATGAGCCTCAAGGGCCAAAAAATATTAGGTCCATAAAACTAACAGTAAGACAAAAAGGGACATAAACAACAAAAACATAGCACATCGAACATGTTCATTAGACATATACCATTCAATATCAATAGAATTCTTCAATGTTACATTAACCTTCACATTTGAGCTTTCTACAATTTCCTCAATATTTTGTTGAAACATTTGTATGACTTGCTTTTAGTAGAGTATTCAATAAATATTCCTTCATCACTTCTTGCATCAAACTTACCCAAACTTTCCTCATCTCTTCTGATATAGCATTTGCTTCCAAATAACTTGAAATATTTGACTGTAGGAATTCTTTTGTGCCATAGGTCATAGGGAGTCTTTGTACTATTTTCTCTTGCCTGAACTTGATTGAATACATATACAACAATGTGAATAGATTCTTTCCAATAAACTTTCGGTAATCCAACTTCAGTGACCATTGACCTAGCAACTTCTTGAACTGTTCTATTTTTCCTTTCAAAAACTCTATTTTGTTGAGGAGTTCTCAGAGAAGATAGATTTTTCTTTATACCATGCACTTCACAAAACGTATTGAACTCATAAGAGGTGAATTCTCCACCTATGTCAGATCTCAAGCATTTAATCTTAAAAATAACTTCATTTTCAACCATAGCCTTGAATGCCTTGAATCTATCTAATGCCTTTGATTTCTCTCTTAGAAATGTAACCCATGTATATCTAGAATAATCATCAATTAAAATCATAAAGTACCATTCACCAAGTAGACTTCACACTCTCATAGGACCACAAAGGTCTGTATGAACCAAATCTAGCAATCCAGTAGTAGATTGTTCTCTTGATTTGTAATGACTTCTTATTTGCTTCCTGAATTGGAAATTCCTACAAAAAGCATTTACAAGATTTATAATTCTCGATAGATCTCTCACGGCCTAAACATAACTGATTCTTGCCAAGTTATCAAAATTCATGTGAAACATTCTCCTATGCCATATCCAACTGTCATTTATCTGAGTCATAAAACATCATCCATCAACACTTTTAAGTTGATAAATATTCCCTTCATATTTCTTTGTTGTAGTAATAAATGTTTCAAATCCTTTCTAGATCTCACATTTCTCATCCTTAAATACAAGATCATATCCTTTTCTACACATCTGACCAACACTCAACAGATTATGCCTTAAACCCTTAACATAGTAAACATCGTCAATATGATGCTTGCCATCAAAACTTACTCAACCTATCCCATATATTTTAGCACCAGTATCATCTCCAAACATAACCAGACCTCCATCATATTTCTCAACTTTCAAAAACTTACTCTTGTCACCAATCATGTGATGTGAGCAACCACTATCAACTACCCAATTTTTTTTCTTGTTTAGCATGTAGGGTAGAGATAATTGTACCTTCATTTTTCTCTTTCTCTTTCTCTTTCTCTGGAGGACATTATTTTGACTATCTTTCTGATTTGGTAGAAGTAGGTTCATCCTTAATCTCCAAGAACAATCATTCATTGTCATCTAGATCTTCATATTTTGAATGTTCACTTGAAACACTAGAATTCTCATTAACATAGTAAGCTCTGTTAATCTTATTTCCTTTATTTTCTTTCTCATATCTTTGTTTATTCCTTTTAGGTCTTTTCAAACACTTTGCAGCATAGTGACCAATTTCTCCACAACTAAAACACTTAAAGAGAAATTTACCTTCATACTTACTATATCCTTTTCTCATTCTTCTTACAAAGTTAGCCTCAATTTCATCAAATTTTTCTTCATCCAGATCTTCAATTTTTTAGCTTTAAAAGTAGCCTCTGTTTTACCTCCACTTCTTAGATTCGGCTTCCTTATTTCATAAGATGTCAAAAATCCTAGCAGTAGATCCTTAGTACAAGTATTGTAATCTATAGTCTACTCAATAGCACCCACCTTTTCACTATAAGCATTAGGAAGAGTTCTGAGAATCTTCTTTATAATTTTGGTTTCATCTATAGTAGTGCCAAGGGATTTCATTCCAACCACAACCTCATCCAATCTTTGTACATAGGCTTTAACATTCTTATCTTTTAACATGTGTAAAAGATCAAACCGTGTTTCCAACTTCTATAATTTTTCCTCTTTTACCCTCTCATCACCATCGTGTTCTCTTTCTAAAGCATCCCAAATGTCCTTAGCTATCTTCAAATTCCGAACCTTAATCAACTTAGAATTTACTAGACTATTCTTCAAGATGAACTTTTCCTTATTATTCGCTTCATGTGCTCTAATTTCTTTAGGTGTACTTTGACCATTAGCAGGAGGAGTGTAGGGTTTCTTATAAGCTTTCTCTACATCATATCCATAATACTCTAGATATTCTTCCATCAATACTTTCCAGATACCATAATAAGTTCCATCAAACCTTTGATAATCATAGATCATTTTGCTATCCATCCCAGACCTTCCTCAAGCGGTTAAGCTCTGATACCAATTGTTAGATAGGACAATTGAGAGGGGGGGTGAATTATTTGTCACAAATTTTAACCTTAAATTCAATTACGAGAACTAAAATTTAAATTGATTAAGTGATTAGCCATTAAATGCCAATGCACAAAAAAAATAACACCAGATTTACGTGGAAAACCCAATGAGGGAAAAACCATGATGAGGATTAGATCACACTATAGAGGATACCAAAACTGATTACAAAAAGGCTCACTTCCTGGAATAAGGACTCACTGTTCGAACTCACTGTCCATAGGGCTACAAACCAAATGGCTTACTACCATAAAGATACAAAGAAGTCAAATAAGACTTGTTATAGAGAGACAAAAATCCCAATGCAACAAAGGACTCCACCATAATAACTGACCCACTTGCATGAATGACATAGTTCTCCTTCTGCTCACTACATCTGAAAACTCAGTGTTAAGCTTCACACTGATCAACCAGATACATAACTCACACTTTCAGAATAACATCAAAGTCGTGTCTTCTCTTTCACTTATCTTCCTTCTTTTCTTATCTATAATTTTCATTGCTAGCGCATTCTGTACTTATACTATCTCCAACTTTGAAAAGATACAAAATCAGCCATCCAACTTCAAATTCAAATTAGGTCAGCACCAAACATCCTAGGGTGGAATTAGAATGAGGGTAACCAAAAAAACACACTTCACTGGGACCCATAATAGATCCAACATGCTTTATCAACTTCAAAGATAGTGCTTGACACATAGACGACCAAACCAATGTAAAACACATAGATCAGTTAAGCTCGATACTTCCAAATTCTGGAACCATCTTCAATAGAACCAAGACAATACAACTCTAGAACCTCAAAGAGAAATCCAGACCAATAATTATCTCGGACCTCAACCACAACACATAAAACATAGTTCACAAGTACTAGAAAAACATCCTCAACAATTGACAACCTGTAAACTTCTTTTTATTCAATTTTTGCAATATCCTCAACATATACAATCAACAAAAACTAGTAGATAACCAGCTAATTGGTTGAAATCAATGAAAACACTTTCATTCCTCTTTCCATTCTTTCAACAATAAATAGGCTCATTTGGCCTCACATGGGGAGGTACTTTTATCATTGTCATCACAAACCTATTGTTTAAAAAAAACTATATCATTGACCCAATTTTTAATAGTATTAAAATCATGGATTATAAATTTTGGATCCACCCTTTGTTCATATTACAGTTTAAAAACTCTCATAAACTCATCCCATGATTTTATGCTACTATCTGGAACAATTTTGTACCATTCTTTTGCACTCTTTTCTAGTGACTACACATAGTTTCATCATGACATCTTCATCTTCTATTTCATATTCATCTATCATATATTTGAAATGTTGTAAGTGGTCATCACCAGTGACATCATTATTCCCTTGGAATTTAGGAATTTTCCTCTAATCTCATTTGGAATAGGATTAGGATAACCTGGAATTCCATAAAATTTGAGTTGTATGTATCTCTTCAATCCTAGTGGTTGTCTTGCTAGAAAAAACCTCTAAATTTTTCTTTTGGGGTTGACCCCATGTTTTGTCCTACATTTTTCTACTGGGGGTTTTGTTGATTTTATTACATATTGTGCATCTACTAGTTTGGAACATTTTATGCATTGTTATGATTTCTAATTTATTGTTGAAATTTTTTTTTATCTTGTTTCATTTGTAGGGCCTATTGAGCAAGTTGATCTCATTGTAACTCAATTTGTGCTTTTATTCATAATTACTTTATCGAAGTTATGTTGATCTAATTCTCTTTCCCTATGATCATGTATTGACTAAGTAGCTAGATCTACATCATATAATACAATCTATAGATCTTATTCATGTTATTGAGATGAGATTAAATAATTTTTATGTTGATTTCTCATTGGATTCCTTAGAAATCATGGTAGCAGCAAATTCATGTCTACCTTTTCTAGATTCATATTCTAGGATGCAACTCTTTTTCTTATATTAACAACAAGGCCAAGGATTCTCCAACTAGTTCTGATCCTATTGTCAATTGAATCATTAAACTTGTATTGATCATGATATTTAAATGTGTCTAGTCTACCCGAAGTACCTAATTTTTTAGTACTTTGATAATTAAAAAAAGATGATATACCTATATTTTTATCTCTCCATTGATCTTATTGTATCCTCATGTTAGGGGAAATCACATAAAGCATGGCCTTTGGATTGATATCCTCTTTCTATTTCTAACATCTTACTCTTAGAAATGATTCCTGAGTATACCCTTGATAAAGTTGCCACTCCTTAAATCAAGAGAAATTGACCTATGTAGCAACAAGGTTTCTAGAAAGTACCAACCAAGGACCAATTTTCTTGGTTACACCATGGTTATTGATTATCTTGGGTCTTCAAATTGAATACTAATTTAAGCTTACCCAATAAAAATGCCATTTTTTTGGAAACTTGAGTTGTGTGTCCCAAATCCCTAAGGATGGGTAGTCTTCCAAGTGTCAAGGGTGTCAAACCTAGGAAAAGTACCACAAAACCTATGTTCAGGTTGAGCAATTGAGGACCAATTATTGAGGTGGGTAGGACCTCCTTCACTTATAGTTCTATAAGACCAAAGGGGTTCACTAAGGTAATGCATTATATGATCTTACTTGGATTGAATAATCACCTTTCCATAAACCATATCCATTACATTATGTACCCTTATTTTGGTTGTCAAAATGTACTTACATGCTAGTTTACAAATGAAAAGCTATGCACCTTTATATAGAAGAAAAGGATTATCATGTAGAATATATAAAATATAGGTGAATAACCTATATTGTTGTTATGAAATCATACATGGAAGCACGACAAACTAATACAACACAATTGAAAGAAACTAATTATGATTGATTTTATGTAATGTGTTGGGGTGATTAGAAATGAAGTCAATAGAAAATCAATGCCAATTCTAGTAGGGAAACATAGTCATAAGTTCATTCAAAACATCTAATGATTTAAATCTTGGTATAACACCTCAATGAAAATTTTATTGAATACTAATACCCCTTAGAATACATAATTAAACTAGGTTATACACATGCATTCAAATAAATAATATTTTTTTAAAAATATTAAATTAGTCTACTTATAAATCCATAGGTAGACACAAACATTTCCTGTATTATTGTGAAAAGAAATGATACAAAAGCTTTGTAAGGTTTTTTTACAGTAATCTAGTTGACCAATTGATCACAAATACATCCAAAAATGTACAGAATACCAATGGAGACACTCAATCAAGGTATATTATATACTTAAAACTATATTTCAAATATTACAATGAGCTCATTACAAATTTGGGAGGAACTCGAGTCATCAAAATACACAAATAAATTCCCTTTTTTGGAGTCAAAACCCTAGTTACTTGGAAGGGTATTCTTCATGGTTCTTCTCCAAATTTATTTTTCCATCCCTTTTGATAGTGAAAATAAGATCCTTATACCTCACTATATATCATGCTAGAGTGGGAAACATGTAAAATTGCAACCACAATAATTGCACAAGGTATCTATACTTGCACATCATATTTTTCATTACTTTGGAGCCATCTTGCTTCATTTGCAATGCTTTTGGTCATTAATAGAGTCCATGAAAGGTGGGGAGTTTGTGGAATAAATTTTGGTAGCTAAGTGAGCCTTGGTATGAATTTTTGGGCATCTTGGTTCTTGGAAAGCTTTAGATTCTAGGAGGAACCTAGAAATTAGAAACATTGACTTTGAGGGGTTTGGGTTTGAAGAGGAACTTAGAACCATGAAAGTATACACATAATCAATAGGGTTCAAGCTTGGATTGGAAATTGGAAACATTTCTATCGGGATTTGAGGGGAATAGATAATTAGAACCTTAAAATATTGGTGGTTGTTAGACCTAAGGACAAAAAAGGAACTTGGAACCATAGGTTCTAAGTCCTAATCAAAGTCTAGAGTCCAACAAGAATTATGGAAATTGGGAGCAAGGAGGAAATTGGAATGGGAACCTAAGGGTTCCAAGTTCCAATTGGAGTCTTATTGGTTGAAAAATTGGTCTTTTGAAATATCAATTTAATTTGACTCCATAATGCCCAAAATAAAGACTAATAAAAAATCAACAATTGGAGAGATCACCATTTCATTGGTGATCTTCCTCTGAATTTTAATTGAGGTACAACTCCCTCGTAAGATCCAATTTTTGACTTTTTGATTTTAAAGGAAATGGGTATACTTTTGACCAGAAAGTAGGAAAGGCAGACTAACACTTGCTCATAGCCATGATGCAAATGCAATTGAAATTATCTTTTAGAACATTAACTAAAACTGAAAAGATGTATATGTCACCAATATCACAACTCAAAGATTGGATTACTAGTATAGATAATTAACCCGACATAGTAAAATTTCATCATTTAACTAAAAAACAATGAATGAAACACCCAAGAACACAACATCCATAAAGATAAGTAGTATTCCAGAACTTACCATATCTCAAAGGCTCATTCAAAAATACTAAGTATTGCATTAAAATTCATTGCTCAAAGATAAATAACTTCTTTAGGATACAAATAAAATTGTAAAAATTGATCCTTCTTTTTAATCGATTATCACTCTTGCATCAAAGTGAAATGGGGATAAAAAATTCGGGTCCCTCAAATATCTATGAAAAAATCATAACAATCACCAAGTTCTTGAAAACTTAATATTTGGGGAATTATAATTTCCAATTTTTTGAATGAAAATTTTGCGAATGATTAATTGATTTATGCTCGATCGAACCAAATAAGCATTTATGGCTATTTTGAGGAATGTTTGATTACATCACATATATCAATTGATTTAGACAAGGGAGTGTATCACCACTCCTCGTAGGTAAGCCTCATGCCCTCCAACTCATGCAAATAGTATACAACTTCTCCATTTTGCATTTAATGACATACCCACTAAAGATCATAATCGTGATGATTTTTTAAATGAAGATATTTTATCTAGCATTAAAGCTCATTTAGCTAGAATAACATCACATCATTTCTAAGCTTATTTAATTTGAGAGAACTTTGAAATATCTTTACACCATTGATTTCTCTTGAGTGAATTCTTTCAACTTACTCCCTTTTCTATAAATTGAGTAGAAACACTCATTCCTTACATACCAAATTTCACTTCAAGACGTCGAGAACCTCAAGTGATGCCACCTCTAGGAGTGATTTACTCTCAATTGAAGGTATGGAGTGTAGTGTAGTAAGGAGGCTAGTAGCAGACCAACTCAGGGAGGTCTTTTTGATAGATAGTGACGTGGAGGAAGACATAATAAGGAAGATAATAAGAGAAAACTTCCTTTCCCAGGTTCACGTGCACAACTCTACATTATTAGAGTGATTTTTGTACAATGTCATACAAACCTTTGGCAAGTTAGAATGGGGAGAAAAAGCTACAGAATGCTTGGTGAGGTTGGTTTATTTAGCCCAGGTTGAAGATACTTTGGGTAATCTCAAGGAATACCCACGCATTGGCCTAGTGGGAGATGTTGTTTGTATCACCACCACCATAAGAAATGAACAATATAAGTAAGCTATCACTCCACTCTATGCTATGATGAAGCAGAACATTATGGAGACCTTTTCTCTTTTCATGGAGTTCAACAAAACCCTCTTCTCACCAGTGCATATTGAAAGGTTCCGGTAAGTGGTAGAGGGAATCCATATTCTGATTTTTACTCTTTTTGTTTGAAAATTGTACTAGAAATTTCCCCTTTTTTGATGTAATGCAATACAATATATGAATATACATATATACACTTTTTTTGTGTTTAATTTATTTCATGTGATGCGATGATCTTGGAGTTCTTAGTTTTTATTTTCTACTGTGATGCACTTCTTTATTTCCAAAGCTACAATGAATTCCAATGATTTCTGCTTCAACTAAATATCATCTCTGTAATGTTTTTAACCTTTGTTATTGTTGGGTGAAAATTTTGTAATCCCTTTACAGATTACAAAACTTGAATTTCAGCCACAGTTATGTGAGATGAAATCTCTCCTCTCAGAAAGGGGAGGCACACTTCTTACTGCTTACAAAACTAAAAAGTAAACTATTATAATATATACACTATACTAATCATATGAGGGTGTGCCACATTCATGATTCTCTTTTTTTTCAAAGAATATATTTACAATGTTCCATGATTTTATATTTTTGGATGCAATACAACTCTAAATAAAATCTAAGCAATAATATCGATACTTCTAACTTGTCAAAGCATAGTCTAGGAGTACCAGCATGATAAAAATATGTACCCAAAAGGCTCACAAAGACACAAAGTCGTTCTATAGTCTTCAATGATGAATTCAACAATAAAGTAATCAAAAACGTAAATAAAGCATAGAGTCCTCAATATACCTTACAAATAGATCCACGGGCAACATGAAAAACTTCAAGTACAAAACCTTAAAGATAACTCACCAATATTATCAGTAATTATGTGATTCCAAGTAAAAGGAGCAACATAAAGTCTACACAAATTATCTTGAAAGCCTTTCAATATCAATTTATAAAACACCACCAATCCAATTCAATAATAAGATAAATTTACAAGAATGACATAAGAACATTCACATACATTTAAATTGACCCAACTCAAAGTTTTGTATGCAATTTATCCTTCTTTATTGACTTGAATCACAATTAGAACTGAAAGTTTTAAAATTGCTTCACAATTGGGTAGCACTTCGTTGCATAAGATAAAAGGTAAATAATACAATAGAAACTTCTCATATTTATAAATGAGAGAGGAGAGATAATTTAGGAAAAAAACCTAACGAACTATTGACTTATTCAAAGATGATATCCATGACTATAGGAGAACATCTCCATTTTTACATGTAATTACATTTTGTAAAATGACATGTAAAATGTCAAGACCTATTTACATAAAGCATAGAAAAGCATAAAAAACTATCTATCTCTAGAAATGTAAGAAGAATTTATGGTTCCTTTCTTTTGGCTTGGAAGTCTTCATATTTCTTCATGATCTCCTGTATTTTTTCTTCATCTAGTCCAACAATATAATCAATGACTGTGTGAACCTTTGTAATAGACTTCTTTGCAATAGAACAAATATTCTTACACCTTTCTAGATGTGTCTTGAGATTATCCAAGGTTAGTTGTATGTCAACAAAAGAATCCATGGAAGTCAATGAGAATGCTTCATCTTCCAACTATTTTTGGATAGCTTCCTTGTAAACTTGGACAATCTCGCTTGTCAGGAGAAAGGTATTATCCTCATCAAGAAGCCTCTCGATCAGCTCTTCAATTCTATTCACCAAGATAACTCGATGTTCTTCAACATCTTCTTGTACTTGTTGAGTATCCTCGATGAGATTCTTGATGGGAAGTATGTGTCTCTTAATAGACTCCTTAAACTCCATATAATTTTCTTTGTTGGGAATGACCCCGGATTGTACTAACATACTCAATTTTACCTCCTTTAATTGCAACCATGATTCGATATTTTGATCCATTTACTTTTTCTCATCAGAAAGTGTATACACTATCTTATCTAGCTCTAGCTTCATCTTGGAAATATGATAAAACTTCTCTAATGCATAAATTATGTACTTCGAGCCTTGTTCAATTATTCTATCAAAAAAATCATAAATTATTTTTCCTTTAGAATAATACTTTTCCACCTTTTGAACAACCGGTTCTTTAGTACTGATCATGGTCATTGGATGCACATTCTTTGATGTTCCTGTGATTTTCCTTAACACCGATGCATAGTTTTCAGCTCTTTCCTTGTACATGTCCCTGTCTTTCTCCATCTTATCAAGCCTATTTGCCAATGCATTAAGAGACACTTTGGCATCTTCTTTGGTGCTTGCATTATGACCTTCCCAAGATCAATCCTTGTCATGGTGTAATATTCCATGCTAACTTCACTCTTATCTTGTGGAGGTTCTGCAATATCTACATATTTATAATAGCCTGATTTGTCCACATGTAGTCTAGAGTGAATCTTTGCCTTTTTCTTCCCTTTGGATTTTGGAAGTACAATCTCCTCAAGATCTAACTCGTTAGGAAAAACCATCTACTTCTTCCATTTATAAACTTATGAGACTAACCAAGGAGGAAGAAATGAATTATTACCTTCTTGAGCTTTTGACAATTCATGTGTAGCAATTGCATCCATTGAAACAAATTTTGTAGTCACAATTGGGTTTGTTTCAATCATCACTGCCCCAAGAGTTTTTAGATTTGATGTATTTGAAAATGATTCTCTCATAAACCAATCAAATTCAGCTTGTGAGGTAATATCATATGATGGAGAAGATAGACTTGGAATTGATGATGGGGAACTGGAAGAAACATCAATACTTTGCAAAATTGATCCAATGGAAGGAGTGGAAAGAACTAAATATACTAATGGGGTAATTGTTGCTTTTAGTGCATGAAATCCTGCTGTAGGTGGAGGTGAGTAGGAAGAGGCGATGGAGGAGAAGTGGGAATAGAAGGTGTGGTAGAAATGAGAGGTGATGATGTATGTGGTGGATCTTCAACAATGTTCTCTTGTGGAGATAATTGAATTTCATCATCATGCCTTTCCTCTTTTTGATTACCTTCCTCCTCTTCTCTATCTTCTTTAGATTGTTCATCCTCGCCAGATTCTTTAGATTCTTCACTTTCATCTCTTTCTTCTTCTTCTGACTTCTCTTATGATGTGAGCTCTAGTTCTTCTTCAACAACTTGTCCCTTCTCAACAATATTCTCTTCTTCAGTAGTGTGCTCCTCCTCAAAAATTTGTGTTGTATTCTTCCCATAGGTGAACTTGATTTTGGGACCTCTATGTGAGGAAGAGGGGGCAACACCTACTTTGTGCTTGGTTCAAAGCTCTTATTGATGGTTGGATTCACCTTCTATTTCTTTTCCTTTAGAGTCTATCCTAAAGGAATTCAACTGAAAACCTTTCCTCTACAACCATTCACTCATGTTGTGCAAAATGGGAGCAAGTCTTTACCACATTGAAATGTTCTCCTTTTTAGACCATTGGATTAGAGGCAAGGGTTTACTTGCAATCTCTTTTTCATCATATGCGAAGTCTAGAATGTCACCAGGATCTTCAAAATCTTCTAGAATATCTTCCAATCCTAAATCTCTAATCAGTTCCATAGTGAGTCTACAAAATTCCATTCTTGGAATGTCTTCCTCATCTCTAAATTCTTCCCATATGTCTTCAAAATGGTACACATGACTATGAACCTTCTTGATTTTTATTTTTACATCTCTATAGTTAAAATCATGCCTAAAATTGTATGATCTTATGACCATAATATGCATCTCTATTGCTACTAATTTGGCCTTTTTTAAACTTTGAATTGAGTATCTTCCAATAGAAATTGGAAACCTAAAGCCCGATTTGTGAATAGCCCAACATTCCTTGCGTACTGCGATCAACTATCTGCATAATTCCATCAAAACTCACCTGTTTGAAGGGTATCTTGGTAACATGTAAGGTTATCCTATATAGCACCCTACTCTCAAGTATGTAAAAGTAGGAAACTGCAAGAAAATACATCCAAACTTTCTGAAAACTTTCCAGGCCTTGTCAAATACACTTTTCTTTTCTAGAGTTGGATCAAACATGAAGAGAAAAGGTGTAAAGAGAGCATCATTCACTCTTCTAAAATTATTGATACTCCCTCTCAAAGTAATTTGAGAATAGAATTTATACATTGGCACAACACTCCTATTTCCTTTAGTTGATAATCCTGGCAATTGTCTCATGACAACAACAACATACACCAAGTAGGAGGTCATGTAGAAATTCAAGGTTATTTGCACATTGATTAGTTGTTCATGAATCTCATCACTAATCTGTGTACCCCAGTCTATGTGTGCCTTCTTCCTCCTAATGATTCTAATATACTCATACATCAATTCTTGAAAATTAGATGAGACGGGTAAACCTTTTACCCTGCTTAGAAGAGTGATCATGTCTCGAACATCTTCTTTGAAGTCACTATGTGGAAGACCTTTAGGCCATCTATAAATGGTGGGCCTCCAAGTTTTCAACCATTACGTGTTAATCAATTGCTTGGATTTGTTTTGATCTTTGTCATAAGATTCTTGACCTTGTGGAATGGAGATGTATGTATACTTATCCATGGTTGGGACCATAAAAACTATGTTGAAGAATTATGGATCTAATCTCATCATAAATTACCTAGAAGAGTCTCTAACACTCCTCTCATCCCTGATATAATGTGAGACAACTTGTAGAACAAATTTTGGGCAATGAGCAACTACTGGAAATGAAGCCACTTGATGAAAATTATTGAGGACAATTGCTTGCAAGTCCCCTTCCAACAGATACTTTTCTATTCTCTTTACAAAGTCCTCCATGTCAAGGTGACCAATTTCAATGTCCTTGATCTCATCGATCTTGGAGGTTACAACTATGGGTGGGTAAACACCTTGATACTTGTATTTCATCTTTTTTTTCTTGGAAGATAAAGGAGATTCTTTCATTTTTATTAAGAGCTTAGGAGATTACTTGAAAAAAACCTTCGAAGAACACCTGATAGGAGTTGAAGGTAACTGCAAGGAAACATGGATTTATTCAATGTTAGGAGCATATACATTATGAGAGCATTTGGGATGTATTAAAATAGGCAAGCACTTTGAAGTGAGCATAAATGAGCTATGGTGCACGAAAAACTGGGCAACTGCGGAAGGAACGGAGTTCAAAAATTGTTTGCAAAGGATTTTGAGTGTTAGCCACATTTCTACTTTTTATGCAAGGGTACTGAAAATCAACACCCTTACACTTGGAAGAAATTTCATTTTGTGTAAAAGCACTAAAAAATAGCGTCTCAACACATTTGGGAAGACTTGTAAAGAGATTTGCATAAGCGCTATTATTTAGTGCCTTGACAACTCCTAGAGAAGCAACTTTGTGTACTAGTGGTGAAAAACCCCACTTTTTCATCCCATTTGATACACAATATTTTGGCATGCAAATACGATGAAAATAACCACCTATACATGAGAGGGAAATGTCTCAAGTTGTGGGAGTGGTGATTTTCATCGCTCCTACATCTAGGAGTTGAAGAATATAGTGAATATGTCAAGGTGGTGAAAATAACCACCAAGACATGTGATTCTTTCTGCAACATTATGACGTTGAGAGTCAATTCCATTGCACCGGGGAAAAAAATGGATGTTAGTGGTAATTTTTACTATGCATACATGTGTGGTGTCTAGGGAAGAATAGAGGTTGTTGCATAAAAAATTGATGCCAATGCACAGGGAGAGAACTTTAAAATCATTGAGCAATGAAAATCCTTGAACATGATACCCTAAACAAAAAGCTAGGGCAAAGTTTAAAAAGGAAAACACAAATGACAAGAATGTCGGCAAAAGGAAATACATAATAAGAACCCTAAAAAGAAATGAACATAGGAAAAAAATAAATGCATTTCACCAAATGAAAATAACATGAAGAATATTTGCGTAAGGCCAAAAAATTAATAAGAAAATACCCTAAGCATTCAAACAAAGGAGGAAAAGAAACACACTTGTGAACAAAATATGGTGTACCCTAAAATGGTGACGAGACACAAAACACATGAATAATGCAAAACCAGGCTTGACATGATCTGAGAGTCAGAATATACAGAGGAGGACGGAAAAAAAAAGATGCAAACAAATAAAGACCAAAAGGCTTAAAAATCGATTAAAAATTTATTAATGAATTGTCATTAATGAACACAAAGTTCATTAAATCCACATATGGGAGACTGGGTAGGAATATGTAAGGGTAGTGAAAAACACTGCCCTGACATATTCAAAAAAATTCAGAACTCAAAAGTGCATAGGCGGTGAAAAACACCGCTCTAGCATGCAAAATTTTAAACAAGACTCCACATGCAAAAGTGCTAAAAATCAGCGCTCCAACATAAAACTATGAGAGAAGAAGTGTAGTGGTGCTGAAAAACAATGCTTCTACACTTAGAAATTTTTTTATAAAATCGCTCATGTAGGGGCGCTGAAAAATAACACCCTTGCATGGGCAAAAAAGTTTATAAGTCTCGGAGACTGAAAAATGACAAAACATTAGTTTTGAAGGTTTTTGGAAAAAGATGAAAGATGAGTGTTCGAAGGGATGATTTGAGGCTCGGGATCACACATAAAGGCCAATTGAAATTTTCATCATTTTGCATGCTTAGAGTGCAAGGCCTACGAAATAGACCAGTTTCGTAGGGGGTTATCTTGTGAATCAAGCGCAACTCGATTTGAGGATAACAGGTACTACCACCTTTCTTTAAATGAGTCTTTGAATAATGAGATAGTTGTTTAAAGTAACACTGATAAATCAATTTTAGTCCTAGGTGGATTTATTAAAATGTCATCAGAGTCTGACTTAGTTCTAAAAACAATACCATTATCCACCTCCTCTTAGGACCTGGTCTGAAGTCCTTTAGGACTTTTTCTAAAAAGAGCCTTAGGGAATAATGAAACACTTAGTCCTTTGAAAGATAACTTGTCGTCAAGGATAAAATAGGTTTCTAAAACTCTATTGAGAACCAACAAAGGTTTTGAACCTTGTGAAATCTCTGAAGTATAATCAATTTTTACTTAAAATTTCTTCCTTCGATCGGTATGCATTGAGGTTATGAATACTATTTCAAGCCTTGACACCTTTTTCAAAAATTCACAAATGGCTGATTCAAAACAAAACTTAAGTTTCTCTGGGAGTCGAGTAGAAAAGAGGTAGTGGCAACTTAATTGGCACCCACCATAGTTTCAAAAACTAATAAAAAAGGTGAACTTTAACATGAATAAGTTTATTTTAAGGGTGGACGTAGTTTTGGGAGAATACGACTAGAATTGTGGTAACAACTGGCTCTATCTGGGGACAAGGACTGCAAAGGATGAAGACATGAACCCATGATCTCAATACTAGACTAGTGCCTTATACATTGGGAAATAGAGTCAATGGAATTGAAAGGAAGGATCCAAACAAACCAATAATGGGGCAAACAAAGGGAGAATAAACACCTAAACTAACAACACAACAAAATTGAAATATGTACAAGGTAGGGGACGCCTACCTTTGAGGGTGTTTAAGGTTACTCACGTGAAACCATTGATAGGTTGAGATGAATATGACCCACTAAAAAAAAGAGATGTATTCCCACACAACACTTACACATAGAAGGGTAACAAGTTATCCTAGATCAAACTTATATAACAAATAGCTCCCTATTGTATATTTCTGCCACCAAAAAACCACTTTTCATCATACACTTTTGTCATTCCATAAATGTGAATTAGAATATTTCTAGCTATATGTCCATTAATCACCTTAGAAAAGCCAACATTAGGAACCATTTTCTCACTAACTAAATTGAAGAATGCACGCAACTGGTAAAATTTTTGATTGAGATCGATTTGTGATTGCAAAGTGTAAACCTTGCTATTTCCTTCAACCAATATGGGCACATTGTATTTTGACATTATTTCAGTAATACTTATAGATACCCATTCAACAATTTCACCCTCTTTTATTGACATAGCCTCTAAGTTGTCTATCTCCTCCATCGTCCCAAAGGTGGATAAAGCATCTTTCTACAAAGGTTGATCAACAAAGATTCTTAAATCTTGATTTAAAGGATGAGAAAAATATCCACAAAAGGGATGCTATTCGTACACGCTCCTGCTTTGTTTCTTCCCCTTCTCTTGGACCAACACCCTTTTTAGACTCTTCCTCACTCCTCTCGTCACCATTACAAATCATCATAGTAGCATGAGAAATGAGAACAAATATCTCCAAATTTCTATTTCAAACTCATCAAATTAAAAAAAAGGATTATCTCTAATTTTAAAATCCTCACCAAAACTATCTGGAATGTATAAAGCATTAAAAATACCTGAAACATTTATATGAATGTTATTTCCAAGCTTTCCTAATTTCTCACAATCTTTGACTATTGTTACGATTTGGCTGATTGATTCATCAATCTCAAAAAAGTACTTTGAATTCTGGGAATGTGGAGGTAACCTGAGTTATAGAACCAGATGATTGCTCAATAGTCTTTCTTATTGGGATGGAGGATACTAAGGTGGAACATGGTGTTGTGGGAGGAGAATAATCTTCCTCCTTATTCGAGCTATATAGTTTCATTCTTTGTCTCCATAATGTTTGGCATGTGCCTCACTCCCCTTGTCAACACTGGACTTAACTGAGTAATCTTTGTGGCACAATAAGACTAGATTAGAACATGTATCTATATAAGATGATAATTTCATTTTACTTGATGTTTCATGAAAAAATTCTAGAGTGAATTTTTTAATTGATAAAATTCCAACTCGGTATTGGTCGAAATATCTAAATAAACATAAATCATATTTTATTTTATTGCTTCCAATTTCACAAATTTTAAGTCACATACCTTTTTCTATTTCAGGTGAAATTCGATTTCCGAATGCAGGGCATCCATGAAAATGGTCAACAAGTTTTCTTGGTTGGGCTTGTTGGCATGAGGAATCCATTTCAAAAATTAAGTGAATTTGTTAATAAAATCCCTCATATTTTTCGTGCTCTCCTTTTTGAATCCCGAAGAAGTAAGATAGTAGAGTGCCTATGTTAATGATAGGTTTGAACCTTGAAATGAACTTGTACTTCAATATGTTACAATTGGTGATGCACTCATCTTCTAAATATTGAAACCATTATGTTGCTTTTACCAACTAGAGATTCTACAAAAAGTTGCACAAACACATCTTCCTCTACAACACCTAAAATCTGACATGCAATGGTGAAATCTTGAATGTGGTTTTCTAGATTCTATGCATCTTCTCTAATAAACTTTGGGAGATTATTTTTGGTCCTACAGGAAAGGTTGAGTACGAGATAAATCCAAAGGCCCAAAGTGATTCCCCCATGATTGTGGTGAAGTTAAAGTCATCTTGCACACTAGAGTTTTTCCTACTACGAAAAAGGGAAAATCTTAAAATACAAAGTCGCCAACCCCATTTGAGAGGAGATAATTTCTTTCTTACTTCCAAAATCCTTCATGAGTCAATTTCTTGATGGTGCATTTTGGTATGGAGAACGATTTTGGTTACAATTTGTATTAGGCTAGGGGTGAGGATCACATGTAATTACTATTCTTGGAAATCTCTCAACCACTCTTTGAGTTGGCTACTATGCTAACTCTTCTTCTTCTTCTTCAAGGACAAAGTTTACTCTCATATATTATGTAGCACTCCTTCTATATCTCCAGCTAGGTTATTTATTTGGGAGGTAATGTCTTCCTGTTCTACATTGACCTAATCTAGGTTTTGTTGTAACATAGGAAAAGAATTCTCATGAGGTAAAATATTTTTTATTTATAACAAGGTAACTGCTTTGAATTTGTCTTTTGATTTCTGCAGCGGAGTCAAGAAAAATCATTTGGTTGATAGATTGGTCTTTTGAAAGATCGATTTAATTTGACTCCATAATTCCTAGAATAAAGACTAATCAACAATCAATAGAGGAAGATCACCAAGGAATGCAAAGGTTTCAAAACCTTGTGATAATCTCTGAAGGAGAATCAATTTTTACTTAACTTTTCTTCCTTCGGTCAGTATGCTCTGAAGTTATGAAAACTGCTTCGGCCCCCAACACCTTTTTCCAAACTTCACAAAAGGCTAATTCAAAGAAAAATTTAAGTTTCTCTCAAAGTCAGGTGAAAAAGAGGTTGTGAAAACTTAATCGGTGCCCACCATAGTTTCAAAAACTAATAAAAAAAGGTGACAAATTTAACATGAATAAGTTTATTTTAAGCGTGGATGCAATTTTGGGAGAATACGACTAGAATTGTGATAACTAGCTGTAACTGGGGGAAAGGACTACAAAGGAAGAAGACATGAACCCAGGATCTCAATATCATACTAGTGCCTTATCCATTGGGTGACAGAGTCAGGTGTATTGGAAGGAAGGATTCAAACAAACCAAAAAAAAGGAAAACAAAGGGAGAAGAAACACCTAAACTAACAACACAACACAACTGAAATATGTATAGGGTAGGGGACACCTACCTTTGAAGGTGTTTAAGGTTACGTGAAACCATCAACAGATTGAGAGAATATGGCCCACTACACAAAATAGATGTATTCACACACAAAACTTGCACACTCAAGGATAACAAGTTATCCCAAATCAAACTTATATAACAAGCAACTCCCTATTGTATAATTTTTCCACCAAAAAGACACTTTTCATCATACACTTTTGTCATTCCATAAATGTGAATTGGAAGATTTATAGCTATATATCCATTCATCACCTCAAACAAGGTAGTATTAGGAACCATTATTTTACAAACTAAAGTGAAGAATGCATGCAATTGGTATAAATTTGGGTCCAGATCAATTTGTGACCGTGCAGTGTAAACCTTGCTATTGCCTTCAACCAATATGGCCACATTGTATTTTGACATGATTTCAGTAAGAATTCTAGATACCCATTAAAAAAAAATTCCCTTTTATTGGCATAGCCTCTGAATTCTTGATCTCCTCCATTGTCCCAAAGGTGGGATAAACAATCTTTCTACAAAGGTTGATCAACAAAGATTCTTAAATCCTAATTTGAAGGATGAGAAAAACTATCCACAATAGGGACATTATCTACACACTTCTTCTGCTTTGCTTATTCCTCTTCCCTTCATCCAACACCCTTTTTAGACTCTTCCTCACTCCTCTCATCATCATTACCAATCACCATAGTATCATGAGAAATAAGAACAAATATCTCCAAATTATCTATTTTAGACTCATGAAATTCAAACAAAGGATTATCTTTGATTTTTAAATCCTCACCAAAATTTTATGGCACGTATAGAGCATTTAAAATACCTAAAACTTGTTCATGACTATTATTTCCAGGATTTACTAATTTTTCATAATCTTCAATTGTTGTTATGATCTGGTTGATTGATTCATCGGTCTCAAAACAAAATACTTTGAATTCTAGGAATGTGGAGGTAACTTGGGTTATAGAGACAGATGATTTCTTAGCAGTCTTGCTTGTTGGGATGGAGGATAATGAGGTGGAACATGGTGTTGTGGGAGGAGAATAATCTTCCTTTGCATCTGAGCTATCAATATCCTTCTTTGTCTCCATAATTTTTATCATGTGCCTCACTCCCCTTGTCATAACTGGACTTAACTGAGTAATCTTCTTGGCATAATAAGACTAGATTAGAACATGTATCTATATAAAATGATAATTTCACTTCATTTTATGTTTCATGACAAACCTTTCGAGTGAATTTTTTATTTGATAACATTCCAACTCGATATTGGTTGAAATATCTAGACAAACATAAATCATCTTCTCGGTATTTTAAAGATTTTCACGTTTCTATAGTAGTTAAGACTAGTTTGCAAGATGGCTTTAACCTCACCACAATTGTGGGGGACTCAATTTGGGCCTCTGGATTTATCTCAATCCTCAACCTTTCCTTTAGGACCCAAAAATAATTTCCCAAAGTTTACAAGAGAAGATGCACAAAATCCAGAAAACCACATTCAAGCTTTCACCATTGCATGTGAGATTTTAGGTGTTGTAGAGGAAGATGTGTTTGTGTGACTTTTTGTAGAATCTTTTATTGATAAAGAAGTAGAATTGTTTTAATTTTTATAATATGGGTGCATCACAAATTGGAACATATTGAAGGATAAGTTCATTTCAAGGTTCAAACCAATCATTGGCATAGGTACTCTATTATCTTACTTCTCTAGAATTCAAAAAGGAGAGCACAAAAATATGAGGGATTTCATTGACATATTCACTTGATTTTTGAAATGGATTCCTCATGCTGATAAGCCCAACCAAGAAAAATTGTTGACCATTTTCATGGCTGCCCTGAATTCAAATATCCAATTTCACCTGAAACAGAAAAAGGTATGTGACTTTGAAGTTGTAAAATTGGAAGCCTTAAAAATAGAAGATGATTTATGTTTTTTTGGATATTTTGACCAATACCGAGTTGGAATCTTATCAAATAAAAAATTCACTCAAATGATTTGTTATGAAACATCAAATGAAATGAAATTCTCATCTTATACATATACATGTTCTAATCTAGTCTTATTGTGCCAAGAAGATTACTCGGTCAAGTCCAATGTTGACAAGGGGAGTGAAGAGCATAAAAAACATTATGGAGATAGAGAAGGAGAATATAATAGATCAGATGAGGAGTAATACTATTCTCCTCCCACAACATTGTGTGCCACCTCAGTATCCTCCATCCTAGCAAGCAAGATTGCTAAGCAATCATTTGGTTCTATAACCCAAGTTACCTCCACGTTCCCAAAAATTCGAAGTATTCATTTTTGAATTTAATGAATCAATCAACTAGATCCTAACATTAGTTGAATATTTTGAACAATTAGGAAAGCCTAAAAATAACAATCATTAAAAGGTGTAAGGTATTTTTAATGCTTTATACATGTCAGACAGTTTTGGTGAGGATTTTAAAATCAGAGATAATCCTTTGTTTGAATTTCATGAGCATGAACTAGACATTTGGAGACATTTGTTCTTGTTTCTCATGATACAATGAATATTGGTAATGATGATGAGAGGAGTGAGGAAAAGTTTGAAAAGGGTGTTGGTCCAAGGGAAGAGGAAGAAATAGAGCATGAGTGGTGTGCGGATAATATCTCTATTGTTGATAGTTATTACCATCCTTCAAATTAGGATTTAAGAATCTTCATTCATCAACCTTTGGGATGATGGAGGAGATCGACAATTGAGAGGCTATGGCAATAAAAGAGGGAAAAATTGTTGAAGGTATCTCAAATTCTTACTGAGATCATGTCAAAATACAATGTGCCCATATTGGTTGAAGGTAATAGCAAGGTTTATACTTCACAATCGAAAATTGATCTTGGCCCAAATTTGGACCAATTCAATGCATTCTTCACTTTAGTTAGTGAAAAAATGGTTCCTGATGTTGGCTTGTTTGAGGTGATGAATAGAGATATATCTAGAAATCTTCCAATTCACATTTACGAAATGAAAGAAGTGTATGATGAAAAGTGGATTTTTGGTGGAAAAAATATACAACAAGGAGTTGTTCATTATATAATTTTGATATGGGATAACTTGTTACCCCTAAGTGTGAAAGTGTTGTGTGGGAATACATCCCTTTTTTGTAGTGGGTCATATTTCTCTCAGCCTGTTGATGGTTTCATGTGAGTAACCTTAAACAGCCTCAAAGGTAGGTGTCCCCTAACTTGTACATATTTCAATTGTGTTGTGTTGTTAGTTTAGGTGTTTCTTCTCCCTTTGTTTTCCCCATTTTTGGTTTTTTTTCTATCCTTCCTTTCAATGCTACTAACTCTATCGCCCATTGGATAAGGCACTAGTTTTCTATTGAGATCTTGGGTTCATGTATTCATCCTTTGTAGTCCTTGTTCCTAGTCAGAGCTAATTGTTACAACAATTTTGGTCATATTCTCCCAAAACTGTGTCCACCCTTAAAAATAAACTTAGTCATGTTAAAGTTGTCATATTTTTTATTAGTTTTTAAAACTATGGAGAGCACCGATTAAGTTGCCACAACATTTTTTCCACTTGACTCCTAGAGAAACTTAAGTTTTGTTTCGAATCATCCTTTTGTGAAGTTTTGAAAAAGGTGTCAGGGCCCGAAGAAATTTTTATAACATTAGCGTATACTAACCGGAGGAAGAAAATTTAAGTAAAAATTGATTCTACTTTAGATATTTCACAAGGTTTTGAAACCATTGTTGATTCCATGGTGATCTTCCTCAATTGATTACTAATTAGTTTTTATTCTAGGCATTATGGAGTCAAATTAAATCTCTTTCAAAAGACCAATTTGTCAACCAACAAGCGTAAAGTTTGAAAGGGGTGAACTGAATGCACAACAAGGAGTTGGCTTTACGAGGAAATGGGAATTTTGAACCTAATGTTATAGATTCATTTCAAGACCTGGGTATGAAAGGGATGAAGGGCCAACATATGGAAAGAAATGAGCTTCAAGGGAAATGAGAAATCAAAACATAAAGTTTTGGGTTCTTATCGAGGCTAATTTTAAGAGAAAAATGTGAGGAAATTTTGTAGGAAGGGAAGGTGGAGTGCAGAAGGAAACTTAGACTTGGAACCTTAGGTTCCAAGTTTATAAAGAGTCCCAAGGTCTGCAAGGGATACAAAAGGAATGAATACATAGAGATTAGGAGGCTAAAATTAAAGGGAAACGAGAACTTAAACTTAGGTCCAAAGTTACCATTAGGTCTCTAGGATCAAGAGGGAAATAAGGAGCATATGACAAGATGGAGAGAAAATTGGAAAGGGAACTCAAAAGAAATAGAGAATTATAGATAAGCCTGAAAGCACCCATGGAAAGGCTAAATAACTAGGCAATGACCACATAGCACACTATTAACATATTTCACTAAGGAATTTAATTAACACACTTTGGAAGAGTACCCTTAGACAACATTTCAATACAAGGGATCCAACTAGAGATTTCTCAAATTGACTATCAATGATGGGTGAGATAGGGTTAAATGCACAACATAGAAATAAAATAAGGTAAAAATGAGATATAAAAGTTGGGGTGACAACACCAATGGTCAAAGTTGTGGACTCAAGGATATTTTGTCTATGGCACAAAATAGAATAAAATAGTGTGTTTACCAAAACTATAGAGAAAGGATGTTTTAAGCAAGTGATTGGGTTTTCTTTAACTTTAAACCTTATAATAAAATATTCTTGAAGAAAAAATAAAAAATGATGTTGTCACCAAATATAATGGTCCATACTAGATTTGTAGAAGATAGATAGTGTAGCTTACAAGCTTGAGTTGCCTCCAATAATAAAGATACATCTATTTTTTCATGTTTCATGTTTAAAGAAGGTCATTTATCAACATATCCCTACATGAATAGCCTTCTGAAGTATCATTGAAAAGGATTATTTGAGAGGAAACACAAACATCCTTTCAAAGAATTATTGAAAATGATTCTTCTAGAGAAAACATAAAAAATCTTCCAAATCATTGTTGAAAGGATGCTTCCAGAGGAAACACAAACAACCCTCCAAAGCATCATTGAAATTATTCTTTCAAAGAAAACACAAACCACTTTCTATAGCATCATTGAAAAGGATGCTTCCAAAGGAAACATGAACAACCTTCTAGAGCATCATTGAAAATGATGCTTCCAGATGAAGCATGAACATTATTTTGGAGCATCATTAAAAGGATGAGTTTAGAGGAAACATGAATAACCTTTCAAAGCATAGTTGAAAGGATCCTTTTGGAGAAAACATGAACAACATTTTGAAGCACTGTTGAAAAGGATGCTTCTAGAGGGAAAAAAAACTATGAAGGAAACATTATAAACACATATGTGAAAATATATATACAATTATTTTTTGAGTTGTAGAGTACTTATGTGCATTTTTCGGTAAAGGGAAGACTCCTTTTACATAACAAAGGTCACCTTTTCCTTTGATAATTTGAATAAAATCCTTCTTGCTTGTTGGTTTATGGTAAAAATGTAGTCTATGACCATTCATTATTAGTGATATTACAACACCATCAATTGAATTTAAATGCATGACTCCATTATCAATTTTTTTTTTTTACTTCATAAGGTCTTAATCAACATGTTCAAACATTTCATTTATGATCTTTATATCTAGAGTAGAGAAAGAATTTCCAATATCCTTTATGAATTTTTTTTTCCTTGATATGATGATCATGCCATGATTTCCTTTGAAGTTGCATCAATTTGGTCTATTGTATGGCTTCCTATAAAAGTTCATCTAATTCATTTAATTTTAAGATTCACTCAACTTGAGCTCTATTTATATTTAAACCTACATCCATAATTGTTCTCAATGTCTAGAGCTCAAACTCAATAGGTAGGATAGGTTTATTTCAAAAAGCCAATTCATATGGTGTAAAACCTATAGTTTATTTCTAAGTAGTATTATATGCCCAAACAACTTCATGTAATTTCTTTGTCCAATCTCTTCTACTGGTTGTGATGATGGAATTTTATAGCTTATTTGGAAATGGTCAGTGAAGGTTAAAAGATAATTTGACATGAATTGAGGTCCTTAGTCTATCATAATAGATCTAGGTGCTCCAAATTTTAGGAATATTCTATTATAGAGGAAATAAACTACTTATTATTCCCTAGCTACTTTGAATGCTTTAACTTTTGTCCAATTTGTAAGATAGTTTGTGCACACAAGTATGTACTCCTTCCACCAATATGGTAGATCAATAGGCCCTATAAAATCAATTCCCTACTATTCGAATGGTTCAAGGACCATATGAGACTAGAGGGGCATTTTATTGGATGATTTTGATCTCCTCGTTCTTTGGCACCCATCACACTATCAAACATATCTTTTAACATATTTATCTATTGAGGGCCAGTAATATCCAAAGTTTGGGATCTTGTGGGAATTAATTTTTGCATAATAATATCCTTGAAAAGGATCATCATGACACACTCTCATGATTTTGTAGGTTTCATCAGCTCTTACACACTTGCATAAAATGAGATCATGCCCACACTCAAATAGAAAATCATTAAACCATTTAAAACTATTGATCTCTAAACAATCTCCTTCTATATTTTACAAAAAAGTATGGGGGGAATTCTCCTATGGCTAAATAATTGGCTACATGAGCAAACCAGGGGTATGAACAGATATAACACAAAAATTATCATCTAGAAACTCATTTTTAATAGGTTCATCTCCTTCCTTATTACATTGCATTCTAGATGAAAAAAAATCTTACTACATTTAATTTTTTTAGGTTTATGATATTTATGTTGAATTCCTAAATAAGTAACAACCATCTAATTATAAATCCATTCATAACAACTTTATTCATTAGGTATTTACTACTTGAATGATATGTGTATATTGTTACCTTATAACCTATGTTATATATAATTTATTGAGGGTGTGCACAATAGGTAAGAATTCCCTCTCCAAAGTAATGTAGTTTTTTTAGTAGAAATTATTATTTTTCTAATGAAATAAATAACATACTTTCCTTTGTCATATTCTTGTCCAAGGACCACATTAATGGTGTAGTTTAAATCATTTGTGTAGATATAAAATGGTAATCCCTAGTTGGACCCACACAATACTAGAGACGTTGTCAACTTTTTCTTGATGGTTTCAAATGAGTTTTAGCATTCCCAAGTCCAAGAAAAATCAACATTTTGAAAAAAAATAAAAATCATGGATGTTGCAATTTAGCTAAAAAAAATTATACCTTCAGTAGTAACCAACATGCCCAAGGAAGTTACACATATTTGTATGTGTATTTGGGGATTCTAACCTTTGTATTACCTCAATCATTTCAGCATTGACCTTAATTCTTTCTACCAGGATATGATGACCCATCACAATGTGGAATGTGTTGAGATGATGTTGATTGATTGTTGTCATTTATGTCAACATATCTTGGTTATGTGACTGTTGTTCTATTTTGATGCTTTGGTGATCTAGATTGGCCTGGTTTCAGATGTCATGTTGTAATGATCTATCTTGGGTTGTATCTGTCTTGGTCCCATTCCTCTTGTAACATAATGAGATACATTCTTTTGGGTCTGAACGGATATGGTAGTTGGTTAACGTGCTCTGCCACATGGTTTGCATTGTAATGTGTATATCTTATTCTGTGGTTCCTGATATCATGTAGTGTGTTGATTTGTGCGAGGAGGTTATGTGTGGTCCACGTTTCATTTCTCTCCACCACGGGAATGTTTTTGTGATGACCTATTTTAATTTGTGCTTGGTCAACTTAGAATTTATGAAATTTTGTTTGGCCAACTTGGGAGATTATGGAAGCATGGAATGGTATAAGTGGGTGATCCCACAATAGTGGTTTACAATTTTTGGACAAGCTGGACACTGAAATTATTATTTTTTAACTAAATCTTCACATTCGGGCACCTATAGTGGCTAAACCGTGAGGAATTTGAAGATGATGCAAACTAGAGTCTCTTCACATTTTGTCTGTAGATTCTAAAAAAAAAAATCAATTTTTTTGGAATCATATTGCACTTCTTTTTCCATCTCCCACGAAAACTGGTTTTTTTTTCTTCTGAAAACAACATTTTTAAAAAGTGATGCACACCGTATAATGCATAACTACTTTCCATGAAGGATAAAATTTTAATTCTTTTGAATTTAGATTTGTAGCTCTGATATCTAGTGCTTCCACTTGGTTAGATAGTTTTTTATTGAATATTTTTTCTTTAATCAAGTTTTGAAGTCAAATCAATTACAATTCAGACATAACGTGACCGTATAACGCATAAATTTTTTTGTATATATCGAAATTCAAATTTTTTTTGTTGGATCAAGGACTTCAATATCTGGTACACTCATATTTTTTGATTTTTTTTTTGATAATCTGCTATTTTTCCACATGTGCAGAACATAGACCTTCATTTTCAATGAAAAACCTATGTTTAATAAAACTTAAAAAACAAATACATAATAAAACCAAAACATATTAAAATTATATTCATTGGATAGCTCGTTCCGAGGACTACTTGATTCTAGTTGGGTTTGTGAAGATTCCTCCATTTTCATCCTCAACCCAAGCTTCAAAGTGCCAAAATTTAGGTTTTTTTTTTGTGTCTGGCTGAGGAATAAGGGGGGTTCGTACAAACCCCTAGGGGTTCGAGTGAACCACCCTTCCATAAGAGATTTTGTTGGATTTTTGGGCAGGAAAGAATTAAAAGGGTTCACTCGAACGCTAGCTCGTTCGCTCGAACTAATAGGTTCGTACAAACCCCTAAAATCAAGTTTTTTTCCATGTATTCATTTTTTGTGAGTTTTCCTTCCTCACTTGAATTGTAAACCACTATTGTGGCTTCACCCAAGTATAAGATGATTTTTTTTTATAAAGGAAAGCGTGATGAATCTGAATCTAAATATCCAAACATTGTGAAGTGTGTGAAAGTGTATGATCGAAGGAAATAGATAGTGAGATTCTATCCAGTGTCATTTTTGGTGACAATTCTTTTCAATGGTGGATTCCTTTTCATCATTCTTCTAACAATGAGCCATTTTCTGTAGGAAGTGAGCCATTTTCTATAGGTAGTGAGCTTTTCTCTTTTGGTAGTGAGCCTCTTTATATCTTTGGCTATAATAGTCGGGTAGTGATCCCAATCAGTAGTGAGCCACCCTGCAGTGAGCAACCTGGTAGTGAGCACTTGTAAAAATATCCTTAACCAGTGCTTTATAATTGAGAATTAGCATTCTCTATGGTTTTTCCCTTCTTGGGTTTCCACGCAAATTCTAGTGTTTCTTGTACATAGTGTTGTTGTTTGCTTTCATGTTCATAAATATCTGATTGATTTAAGTTTGATCCAAATTAATTAAAGTAAAGAAAAAGTTTGATAATAACTGATTCACCCCTCCTCTCAATTACCTGTACTGTTCAACAATTGGTATCAAATATTTGGTTCCTCGAAGAAGAGCTTAACTGCTTGGGGTAGATCCAATGGTGCACAAATTAACAATTCCTATGTTTGATGGATCTGACTACAATTTCTGGAAAGTACAAATGAGAGGTTACCTAATCTCTCTTGGCTACAAAACTTGGAAAGTTGTTGAGACAAAATATGTTGAGTCAACAAAAGGTGTTTCTACTATAGATGAGATTTCAGCCTATGAGGAGAATGAAAAGGAAAGGTATGCAATCTTTAGTGGCTTATCTAAGATTGAGCTACATTTTTTTATTTCATTGGGCACTACTTATGAAGTTTGGGAAAAGTTGAAATAAATCTATAAAGGAAATGATAGAGTCAAATTATCAAAGAAGTTTACACCTAAGCGTAGATATGAGAACTTGATGATGGAAGAAGGTGAGGATATAGCAAGCTACTTTCAAAGGGTTGACAGTGCAGTAAATGAAGTCAAAAATCAAGGAGGTACTTTGACAGATGAAGACATAATGGAGAAGATATTAATGACCCTACCAGAGAGCTACAATGACAAGATCTCAGCCATAGAGGAAGTTTATGATCCAAATAAATTCACCAGAGAACAACTATTTGGCACCTTGACCGCATTTGAGATGAGAAAATTTGGAAAAGAAAAGAAGAAAATTGAAACTGCCTTCAAAGTCTCAAAAATAGAAGATGATCCGGATAGTGACAGTTCTGAAGAGTTGGAAGCAAATTTTGCAAGGAAATTGAAGAAAGGTACCGGCAAGTACAAAGGTATGTTACCTCTTAAATGTTTTAGATGTAGAAAGATTGGCCATTTAGCAACTAAGTGTTTGGAGAAAGGAACAAGACAAAAGTTTTAAAAGATCAATAAGAAGGTTTATTATGTCAATGAGAATGTTGGCATTTCAGATGATGAATCAGATCATAAGGATTGTTTGTTTTTGGTTGAAATGGATGAACCTAGATTTGATATCTCTAATATTTGTTTGAAATCTGATGATAACACTGAGACTGCATTATTTTTTAAGAGAAATAGAAATGAATGGATAATTGATAGTGGATGCTCAAATCATATGACTGGTGACAAAAGTAAGTTTGTGAAGCTTGAGAAATATGATGGAGGTTCTGTTAGATTTGGAGATGATAAAACAACATAGATTGTTGGAATTGGTTATATTACTTTTGATGGAAACATAACACTAACAATGTTTACTATGTGAAGGGATTATATCATAATCTTCCGAGTGTCAGACACATGTACGAAAATGGTTACAATGTGGTGTTTCAGGATGATGGTTGTGAGATCTGAAAGAAATCCAAAAATATTATTGCATCCAGAAAAAGAACAAGTGGAAATATGTATCAACTGGAAGGAGCTACAAAAAGATGCTTGGTATCTCAGTCCAATGATAGTTGGATTTGGAACCAGAGGATGTGTCACATTAAATTTGACAATTTGGTAAGGATAAGTTCATCAAGAGAAGTTAAAGATTTTCCAAGAATGACCAAACCAGATGGTACTATTTGCAAAGGATGTCAAGAAGGAAAGAAAACTAGAGAAACGTTCTAGAGAAAAGAAGATTCATCTACCAGACTATTGGACCTTATACACACTGACCTTTATGGTCCAACCAAAACAAGAAGCTTACAAGGTGAGAAGTATTTCATGCTTTTAATATATGATCATTCCAGATTTACCTAGGTTGCATTTTTGAGAGAAAAATCAGAGGCATTGGAAAAGTTCAAGATTTTCAAAGCAAGAGTTGAGAATGAAATTGATAGGAGAATCAAGTGTTTAAGATATAATAGAGGAAGAGAGTTTACTTCTGATGAGTTCAACAAATACTATGAAAAGAATGGCATTAAGAGACAACTATCTTCCCCTAGGACACCTCAGCATAATGGTGTAGTGGAAAGAATGAACCGAAAAGTTCAAGAAGTAGCTAGAACAATGATCATGGAATCAGGTTTACCACAGGTCTATTGGAGAGAAGCAATACACATAGTAGTATACACTATTAACAAAGTACTATTCCAGAGGAAGTATGGAGAGACATCATATGAGTTATGGCATGGAAGAGATCCCACAATAAAATACTTCAAGATTTTTGGAAGCAAGTGCTACATCCAAAAGATGAGGATAATCTTGGAAAGTTTGATAGAAGAGCTGATGAAGGCATATTCTTGGGGTACTCCACAAAAACTAAAGTGTACCAGTGTTACAACAAGAGATTGAACAAGATGGTTGAAAGTGTGAATGCAAAAGTAGATGAAGATGTTAAAAGAGTTCATGATAGAAATATTGAATATAAATCAGATAACCCATATTACAAAGGAGAGAAGGATAAGGAAGAAGAGACAAAGGAGGCTTTGACAACTACAACTAAAACTCCAAGGTATGTATAGAAGAATAATCCTGGAAAATAAATTATTGGAGATAAGAACAAGGGAATTACTACAAGAAGAAAAGCAACTCAAGAGCAACTATTATTGTGCCTACTCTCAGAAACTAAGCCAAAGACTGTGGAAGAAGCATGCAATGATCAGAATTGGGTGAAGGCAATGAAAGAAGAGCTTGATCAGATAGAGAAAAATTAGAATTGGGAACCTGTGCCCATACCGGAAAACAAAAATGTAATTGGAACAAAGTGGGTGTTCAGAAACAAGCTGGATGAAAATGGAAAGGTGATGAGAAACAAGGCAAGATTGGTTTGCAAAGGTTACACTCAGATTGAAGGTATTGATTTTGAAGAAATATATGCCCCTATTTCCCAGATGGAAGCAATTCGGATTTTCTTAGCTTTTGCAGCTTTCAAGGATTTAAAAGTTTATCAAATGGATGTGAAATATTCATTCTTGAATGGAGAACTGAAGGAAGAATTCTACAGTGAGAAACCAGAGGGATTCAAATTTGGAAGTGACCTAGATGCCATTTGTAGGTTGAAGAAAGCCTTATATGGATTGAAGCAAACACCTAGAGCATAGTATGGTAGATTAGACATGTACTTGATTGGACAAGGATTTCAAAAGGGATCCATTTACAGTAATTTATACTACAGAACTCACTCAGATTAGATGTTGATTGTTGTGGTTTATGTTGATGACATAATTTTTGTAGGAAATGATGATATGTGCAGAAAATTAACAGATGAAATGCAAAAGGAATTTGAAATGTCTATGATAGGTGAGCTAAATTTCTTCCTTGGATTGCAAGTAAATCAAAACAACAAAGGAACTTTCATTTCTCAATCCAAGTATACAAAAGAACTATTGAAGAAGTTTGGGTTGGAGAATTCTAAACCAGTTTGTACACCTATTGTTATCAGATGCAAGTTGAAAAAAGAAGATGAATCACCTAAAGTTGATGCAAGCATGTACAAATCAATGATTGAAGGATTGTTATATTTGACTACCACTAGACTAGACATTATGTATGTAGTTTTTTTAGCAGCAAGATTTCAGCAAGAACCAAAGAAATCACATGTTTTTGCAGTAAAAAGGATCTTTAGATATTTGAAGGGTACAAAATATTTGGGGTTATGGTATCCAAAGGACTCATATTTCACTTTGACAACCTATATTGATGTTTATTGGTTCGGGTGTGTTGATAGCAAGTGGATTGCAAGTGGTGGAGCTTATTTCCTTGGCTCTCGGTTGGTTTCTTGGTTAGGTAAGAAACAAGACTTTGTATCTTTATCTACTATTGAAGCTAAATAAATTGCAGCATCCTCATGTTGCACTCAGATACTGTGGATGAAACAAATGCTGAAGGATTTTGGCATATCATTTGATGAACCGATCTCAATCATGTGTGACAATACCAATGCAATAAATATTTTCAAGAATTTGGTACAACACTCCAGAACAAAGCATATATCCATAAGATATCATTTCTTGAGAGAAGGTGTTGGACAATGAAGTAAAAATTGAATATGTACCTACAAAAGAGCAAATTGCAGATATTTTCACAGAACTGTTGAGCAGAGATACTTTTTAGTATCTCTAAAAGAAGTTAGGGGTTCTTCCCCCTCCTAGTCTACAATAACATGCACCAGGGTGTGCATTGGTCCAAGAAATTATATGCTCATTTTTATCTAGATCAATGTTTGGTGGCTTCCTCATAGGGGGAGCGAAGTAAGTTTTTTCAGGGGGAGTTTTTCCCTTTGTCTTTGATTTCAAAGGGGGAGAAGAAAAGAAGATAAGATGGTTCTTGATGCTAACATTGAGTTGTTTTGTTTGTTATTGATGAATGTTTCCATCAATGACAAAGGGGGAGATTGTTGGAATATGTTGAGATAATGTTGATTGTTTGTTGTCACTAATGGTTGTCATTGATGTCAACATATCTTGATTATGTGCCTGATGTTCTATTTCGATGCTTTGGTGATTTGGATTGGCCTGGTTTTGGATGTCGTGTTGTAATGATCTATCTTGGGTTGTATCTATCTTGGTCCCATTCCTCTTGTAACATAATGAGATACATTCTTTTGGGTCCAGATCGATTTGGTAGTTGGTTAACGTGCTCCGACACATGGTTTGCATTGTAACATGTATATCTTATTCCGTGGTTTCGGATATCATGTAGCATGTTGATTTGAGTGAGGAGGATTTGTGTGGTCCAAATTTCATTCCTCTCTACCATGAGAATGTTTTTGTGGTGACATATTTCAGTTTGTGCTTGGCCGACTTAGAAATTATAAAATTGTGTTTGGCTGACTTGGGAGATTATGGAAGCATGGAATGGTATAAGTATAAGATGCTTTTGCTTGATGAAGGCAAGCATGATGAATCTGAATTTGAATATTGATACATTGTGAAGCGTGTGAAAGTGTATGACCGGAGGCAATAGATAGTGAGATTCTATCTGGTGTCATTGTTGGTGACAGTTCTTTTTAGTGGTGGATTCCTTTTCATCATTCTTCTGGCAGTGAGCCATTTTCTATAGGAAATGAGCCTTTCTCTTTTGGAAGTGAGCCTCTTTATACCTTTGGCTATAATAGTTAGGAAGTGAGCCTAATTGACAGTGAGCAACCTGGCAATGAGCCCTTGTAAAAATCACCTTAACCGATGCTTTATAATTAAGAATTAGCATTCTTTGTGGTTTTTCCCTTCTTGGGTTTCCGTGTAAATTTTGGTGTTCCTTGTGCATAGTGTTGTTGCGTGCTTTCATCTTCATAAATATCTGATTGATTTAAGTTTTCTCTGGATTAATTAAAGTAAATAAAAAGTTTGATAATAATTGATTCACCTCGCTCTCAGTTATCTGGACTGTTCAACACACAATCTCCCATTGAACCATAATAAGATATTTTCCATGGTTGAGGAATAGTTGGTGGTCTTCACATCAATTCAAAGGACTTTAACTAAGTTATTCAAAAAAAATATAAATATTTTCCATACACTAATATTTTTTCATGTAGACTTCTACACAATCATTCACCAATTCAACAAACATAGCCAATACTACTCTCTAAAATATAGTAGGATCATTACACAATCCAAATGGAAGAACACAATATATGAAGGTTCCTTCTGGACATTGGAAATTTGTGTTGTCCTGATATTTTGAGGCCACTTTTATCTAATTATACCCACTAAACCCATCCAAGAATGAGAAATAGTGTTTCCTAGCCAAATTATCTAGGACTTGATAAATAAATGGTAGAGGAAAAATGTCTATGTAGATTGATTTATTGATTTCTCTATAGTCTATGTAGACACTCCATTTTACTCCCTTATTTGTAATGAACACCAAAGGAGAAACACATTGGCCATTAAAAATAGGGTAAATTAATCCTACTTACAATTTTTTTTCAATCTTTGTTTTGACTATGTCTCTAAGTATAGGATTGAGTCTACGTTGGGGCTGACAAACTAATTTGACTTGCTTAATGTAAACATGATGCATACAAATATTTGAATTTTTCCTCTCATATCTTTATAATTCCATGAAAATTATTTATACCATTTTAATAGAACAATGAATAACTAAATTTCTTATTGCTTTGTAAGTCAACTATTAATGTTTAAAGTTTTGTTTGGTAATACCATAATTTGTTTAGTCTTTAGATGACTAGAGGAGACTGTATAGGTTTCACTCCATAAAGTATTAAGGGTGAAATGGTGAGGTTGCATCATATGGAAGGTGGTGATATATTTGAATAAAAAATCACTTCTTGGGATTATATCGACCAAAGGATAGTGAAATATTGGGAGGAAATCCTCATTTTTTAAATTTTGGGTGAATTCTACTATGCTCATTTAGATGTAGATCTAAAAAGTGTAGTTTGTATCCATGTTTTCTTCATCATCTATGTTTGAAGAATTTTTAAATTCTAAATCACCCTCTATTTCATATTTGTGTTGTTTGATTACAACCATTTTTAATACAACCGATTTTTCTTATTTGTTGGTTGGTTCATCTACCTAGATGTGATCAAAATTATTTACAGATGGTTGGGTAGGAGGATAAAATGATATTTTTGGTTGTTCAAACCATTATAAATAGTTATTCCTCCTAATATGCAATCTATCAAGGTAGCGATTGTGGCTAACTAGGTCTTCCCAGTATTAATAGATACTTATCATTCAAAGTTTGTGATTGGATAGTAAAAGGAAAGTATTTTTTATTTTTTATTCTTAGCATGTATCCCATTGAGAGTGGTAATAAATTGAACAAGAATATTAGCTTTCAAATTTACAATTTCCTATCTCAATTTTCTTATCTCATTTGTTCCTTTCAACATATTGGACTTTCTAATTCCTCCTCTAGTGCAGGAATAATTTTTGCAGTTCAAAATTCTCATCAAGCCCTAGTTTATCTATGTCTCCTTTGCCCATTAAATCAAGGGATCATCAAGAGTCCTCTTCTAGTCTTTTTGAAAATATGGTTTTAACTAATTAGTGAGCATTCTATTTTCACCACAACATTTCAGTAGTAAAAGGAACCTATCCAAGAATTTTTCTAATCTCTCATCTTCTTTTTTCTCAAGGCAAAAAACCATTCCTTCCTATTGTTGACTTGAAAATAATCCTAATATTCATCTAGAAATATTATTCTCATTTCTGGCCAGGAGTTGATTGATCGGAAATACAATCCCATGAAACATCGTATGGTTGAATCTTTTAAGGTGGAAGGGAACAATTTATTTTTTAGTCGTCATTTTATAGTCATACATTTGGTAGAGGACTTTGAACTCAAAGATAAACTATTTTGGGTCCCCTAGGCTATACCATGAAAGGTAGGTAGATTAGCGAGATATTTTTTTCATGATAGTTTTGTTATTTTTTTATAAGTCATTTCATCCTTTAGTGCATCCATTCACCCTTTAGAATATCCATACCATTGTTGGAGTAAACATGACACTGAGAGGGGGGGTGAATCAGTGTCTTAAACAATTTTAACTTTTGCCATGAAAAAGAATTAGTTAATTTATGCTCTCAATATTTCAATGATAAATACATTCATGTATTGAATGCAACCATTAAAGAACTGAAATGATAAATATTAAAGAAAATCAAAGATCTTTACAAAATTATCACATTATAGCAATGAGAACACAATATCATATCAAGGCAATGAGACCACAAGACAAATAATATGATGAGTGGAAAACCCTCTAGGGGTAGAAAAACAACTCTGGAAATGATGCCTTACTGGCTTAACTTCAAAAACCACTGTTTACAATGCCTTACTGGAAAATTTTAGAGCACCCACTCTAGGAGCACCAACCCATTATAAATTTAGGAACAACCATTCCAAGGAGCACCAACCCCTTCTACAAAAATTAGAATAATAGAAATATCAAAGGGTTTCTCTATTTCAATTCAACCTACACACTTCTTCCATACTAATACATCAAATATCCTAAAGATTCATTTTTGAATCTCTAAAATACAAGATATACTAGTTAAACACTTTGCACCATATTTACAAGATTTTCAATTGCAAAATTTGTGCACTAATATCTTTAAAATGTCAAAAAAAAAACAATAATCAACCTCTATTTTATACACATATGTTCTCATGTAATTCCATCGAAATTTCCAGATTGGAATAACTATTTTTCTTCAACTGAATGCAATAACCATTTATTTATTTACAAAGGAATGACCAAGGGTTTCAAAAATAATTAACCACTGAATCTTCATAACTAATGTCTTAAAAAAAATTCTCAAGGCCCATAAATAATGTTTTCTTTAATACTTGTTTATGGAGGAATGAAAATAAACAAATACCAGAAGAACCGTTTCAAAACTATCGAGTAGAAGTCATCCACTTAAGAGCTCCGCCTCTTCTTTTTCAACTTCCTTATTCAAGCATTTTACTAGAAATCTGCAACCACAACTCCATGGTGGCGGCTAGGGTTTCATATGTTTACACAATGAAACAATAACAACTTTTCCCTACATTTCCTTCAAGTCTTTCAAAGATTTTTCAAAAGAATACAATCATTTGAAATCCGCGTGAGTATATTCTGTCAAGAATATCCTTTGCCAAAAATGCCGACACCAATAATTCCTAACATTGAAACCAAATGATAGTATCAATAATGTCGATCACCTTTCATTTTCAAGTGACTTTTTGAGAAATTCATTTCCTTTGTCAAACCATAATTGTCATGTCGATCAATAATCAAAAACCTCAAATGTCAATTACCTACCACATGTTAAATATGCCAAAATGACAAATCAAACCTTATGCCAAATGATATGACCTTTGAAGCCTTTATAATTAGGTCATAGAGAATAAAAATTCCATTGATGGGGTTTTAATCCCATTAACATTGTTGAAAAATATATGTCAAGCACATATAAATGATTGCATCACAAATAAATCCAATGTGCCCATAACACAAGAATATGCCAAGAATTAGTCAACCTGTATTGAATGTTGTCCCTGAGTACATCAAGTGAAACAAAGAATGTTGTGAAACTTTGAATGCTGAATTATGAATAACCATCCAATATGTTCAAAAACTACTACTTTTTGATATCACCATATTCACATTGTGACTTAAATGATCAAGTCAAAACATCATGAATGCCTTAAAACAATAAAATAGTGCAATAAATTAAGATTGAAAATGCACTAATATATCATTCAAAGACAACCTAAATATACCTATGGCAAACACTATGACATGTAGTCTTTAAGGAATCAAACTGTTGAAACACAAGTAATAAACATTGTCAGCCTCAACAAATGTATATATACCAAAGACCTGTAATAGTAACATGTAACTGCAAATCATCCAATCAATGTGAATTTCAATGCAAATCATCCATATGAGAAATTAGTGGGAATTCCAAAGCATTACATAATCAATTTTGACATCAAGGACAAACCACAAAATAACTGAAAGCCAACAAACTCCCCCTTTGTCCTTGACGAAAAAAAGATATATCCTCTCTCCCCCTTTTTGCCTCAATGAAAAAGTTTGAAAGAAGAGAATGTGAGATGCCAATAAACAACTGAGAAGCCAACCAATAATCATAAGTACCAGCTGCAAGTAGAACAAGATAGCAACAAACTGAATATGCAAGAGAGTTGTGAATGAACAAATGTTGTAACAAGCTCCCCCTATGCCAAAATGGCTGAATCAGTGAAGTAAAGATTGAGAGATAACTCCCAATCAAAATCTCAGCCTTTCAAACACTTCTTTGGATAAAGGCTTAGTGAAAATATCAGCAACCTATTCTTGTGAAGCAACAAACTATAAACACACTTCATTAGCCAACACTTTTTCTTGAAGAAAGTGAAACTTGATAGCAATGTGTTTAGTGCGAGAGTGCATAACAATATTTTTAGAGATATTGATCACACTAGTATTATCACATAAAATAGAAATAGGATTAGTAACTATGATACCCATATCAGATAATGTTTGATCCATTCAAAGTAATTGAGTACAACAAGAAGTGGTAGTGATGTATTATGCCTCAACAATGGAAAGAGAAACAAATTCTTGTTTCTTGTTGTGCCAAGCCACTAACCGATCACCAAGAAAGAATGCAGTACCACTGGTGCTTTTCCTATCATCCAAACAACCTACCCAGTTAGCATCAATATATGCAATCAAAGAGAAATCATTGCTTCTGGGATACCAAAGACCATACTCAAGAGTACCCTGAATATACTTAAAGATTATTTTAACAACAGTAACATGGGATTCTTTAGGTGATTCCTGAAACCTTACAACCATGCAAACAACCTGCATTATGTCAGGTCTAGAAGCAATTAAGTACAATAGACTGCCAATCATTGATCTATATTCAGATTAATTTACATTAGGAGAATCATCAACCTTAGTGAGTTTTCAACCTGTAACCATTGGATTTCTAACAAGATGACATCCATCCATTTGAAATTTCTTAAGCATCTCTCTAGCATACTTAGTTTAAGAGAGAAATATACCATTTTCAAGTTGAGAAACTTGAAGACCAAGAAAGAAAGTCAATTCTCCCAACATTGATATTTCAAATTCAGATTCCATAATATGAGAGAATTTTTTACTTACAGCATCATTATTGCAGCCAAAAATGATATCATCTACATAAACTTCAACAACCAAATTATCATTTCTTTCAACCTTAACATAAAGATTGCTATCAACACCACCTCTAACAAAGCCTTTTGATGTCAAATGGTTATCCATCCTAGAGTGCCATGCCCTAGGTGCTTTTTTTAAGCCATATAAAGCCTTTTTCAACCTGTAAACATGATTAGGTCTGTCTTTGCAAACAAACCCTTTAGGCTATTCCATATAGACCTCTTCATCTAAATAGCCATTTAAAAATGCAGTTTTGACATCCATTTGATAAACAATGAAATTCTTAAAAAAAAAATAAGCCAAGAATATTCTAATAGATTCTAGTCTAGCAACAGGTGCAAAGGTTTCACCAAAATCAATACCTTCCTTTTGAGCATAGCCTTTGTAGACAAACCTTGCCTTATTGCGAACAACTTTTCCATTTTCATCAAGCTTATTCCTGTAAACCCACTTGCCACCTAGGAGGTTCTTGTCATTAGGTCTTGGAACTAACTCCCAAGTTTGGTTTTTCTCAATTGAGCTTATTTCTTCCTACATAGCCTTAAGACAACAATCATCCAAGAGAGCTTCATCACCATTTTTAGGTTCAAATTCAATAACTAAACAAAAGGTTGTATGCTCTACCATTTGAGCTTGTTCTTCTGATTTAGTAGCCTTTCTCCGTGTTTGAACTCCAACATTTCTATCCCCAATAATCTAATTTTGAGGATGATTTTTAGCAATAGATTTTAAAGCAGTTTTGGGCACAAAATTTTTAGAACTTGTTGTTTCAACATTTTTAGATTTTATCTCAAGTTTTTTTTTTTGTTTCTTCCTCATAAATCTGCACAAGATCAGTTTCTAAATGTGGTATTTCATCAAACTTCACACTAATTGCCTCAACAATTTTTTTAAGCCATTTTTTATAGCATTTGTAGGCTTTACTATGAGTTGAGTATCCCAAGAAGATACCCTCATCACTTTTTGATTGAAAGTTGCCTAGATGTTCATCATCTTTCTTAATAAAGCATTTGCTACCAAATATTTTAAAATGTTTTACAGAGGCATACTTTCCATGCGATAATTCATAGGGAGTAAATTTTGATTTCACTCTAAGTTGCACTCTATTTAAAATGTATATAGTTGTATGCACAACTTCTTTCCAATACATGTCAGGCAGCTTAGCTTCATCTAACATTGTTCTTGCCATTTCTTTTACAGTTCTATTTTTACGCTCAACTACCCCATTTTGTTGAGGTGTTCTAGCGATTGCATATTGTCTTTTAATACCACATTGTTCACAATAATCAACACATTCTTGAGAGGTGAATTCCCCTCCTTTATCAGATCTTAAGCACTTAAGCTTTAAATCAAATTCCTTTTCAACCATTTTACGAAATATCTTGAATCTTTCAAATGCTTCTGATTTATGCTTGAGAAAAGTAACCCAAACCATTCCTCTATAACCATCCACAAACAACATAAAATATTTTTCACTATTAATTGACCTTGTTCTATTTGGACCACACAAATCTGTATGCACTAGTTGTAAAGGCTTAGTTGAAGAATGTTCTTTTGTCTTAAAATTGACCTTAGTTTATTTACCACTTAAACATTCTTTGCACATAAATTTTTCTGGTTTGTTAAGGACTGGTAGACCTCTAACATTCTGATTTTTGCTGATTCTAACTATATTATCAAAGATTATATGACCTAATCTTTTATGCCATAACAATATTTCTTCAACTTGACCCATTAGACACATACCTTCATTACTATCATTACTAGAGGTGTCTAAGAGATTATAAACATTACCTTTAGTCCTTCTTCCTATTGCAACAGTCTTTCCTGTCTTGTTTTTGATCTCACATCCCTATGAAGTAAACATAACATGATAACCACTATCACATATTTGGCTAACACTAAGTAAATTATGATTTAGGCCTTCCATGTAATACACATTATAGATAGGTGTGTCCTCATTTAGAAAAAGTGAACCTCTACCTTTAATCTGTATACCAGTATTATCACCAAATTTCACATACCCACCAGCATAATCTTCAAGTTTGATGATTTTTTCCTTGTCCCCTATCATGTGATTAGAACAACCACTATCTAGGACCCATAAGTCCTTCTTTTTAGTATGAAATATAATCTGAACTAGCATTGATTGTTCTATACCCTTGAAAAACTTAGGTTTCCAAACCATTTTTGTTTTTTACTGCAAATTAGCTTTGCATTGTTTGACTGTATGTCCCAAAGTATTGCATTTAAAACATCTGACTTGATTAACAAAACCAAAGTACTACTTATGTCCAAACCTTGGTATTCGAGAAGTCATGAGCCTGCTAGTACTCACTTTATGACCAAATTTGTTGCAAAGGAAGAAGTAACCATAAAATAAAAGATTGAATCTGAATTGTGTTCTTTTGTTTTCAAAAGAATGGACATAATTCTTATCAGATTCAAAATGATTTGATTTGAAACTCTTATTAGTTTTTGGCTTTAAAGTATCAATTGAACATTCAAAATTTTCAAATCCAACACCAGTTTTGTCTTTATTCAATTTATGCTTGCTAAGCATATCATTGAGTTTTAATGTACTTTAATACTTTTCAATTTTCTTTCTAAGATCAACAATTTCATGTTCCAGATTTTGAATTTCTTGATCTTTGAAACTTACAGCTACCCGAAGACAATCCTCAACTCTCTTAGATTCTTCAATTGAGTCTTCAAAGTGACTATTGCTTGATCTAGCTTATGTTCTTGAGCAAGAACTTGATCTGTTTATGTTCTTGAGCAAGAAATTGTTTTTTGAGTTTTTTAATTTCCTTTAAAGAAAATTTTAATTCACCTTCTAGATCTGTTTCACCATCTTCTAGATCAATTTTATTTATATCTTCTTGTTGTTTGACTTCAGCCATAAACAAAGTCTCATCTTCCTTAGCTAAAGAGTCTCCTATTTCATCTTTACTGAATAGACTCTTCTTCTTTTTGAAATTGAAATTCTTCTTAGGTTTATAAGCCTTCTTCTTAGACTGTTTGTTAGATTTTTCATCATCACTATTTTGATCACCATAGGGGAACTTAGCTGCAAAATGTCCAATTTCGCCATAGTTAAAACACTTAAAAGGAAGTTTTCCTTTGTATTTGTTTGATCCCTTTTTAAGTTTTCTAACAAAATGAGTTTCTTTTCTTCAAGGGTTGAAACCTTAGATTCATATTTAAGTTGTAAGGTTCTAATGACCTTCGTAACCACATCAAACTCTTTTACTTCTTCTTCTAGTCCTCTCATTGCATTAACAACTTCATCTATTCTCAAGAAATATTCAACCACTTTTTCATCATCCTTCCTTCTCATTTCCTCAAACTGATGTTTGAGTGTAAGGATTTTTGACTGTTTGACTTTGTCATTTCCTTGATAATTTTTTTTCAAGTTTTTCCCAAATTTCTCGAGCTGATTTACAATGCATGAATTTAACAAATAAATATTTAGTTAATCCACACAAGATGGCATGCTTAGCTCTAGAATTAGTTTCATACTTCTTTTTTTTCAGAAAAATCTATGGGTATTGTGGGTGGAACAGTATACCTATTTAGAACTATGCTCCATACATCAAGATCAATTGAAACCAGATATGTTTCCATTATGATTTTCTAGAACACATAGTTTATACCATCAAATAGTGGAGCTCTAGTCACAGAAGTACCTTCATGAACTTGTGACATGTTTGAAAGACTCCAAAACTAGAATCAATCCTAGGTGGTTTAGACCTATATGAGGACCCTATGCTCTGATACCCATTGTTGGATTAAAGATGACACCAAGAGAGGGGGGTGAATTAGTGTCTTAAAAATTTTTAACTTTTTCCATGAAAAAGACTTAGTTAATTTATGCTCTCAATATTTCAATGATAAATACATTCATGAATTAAATGCAACCATTAAAGAACTGAAATGAGAAATATTAAAGCAAATCAAAGATCTTTACAACATTATCACATTATAGAAATGAGACCACAATATCATATCAAGGCAATGAGACCACAAGACAAATAATATGACGAGTGGAAAACCCTCTAGGGGTAGAAAAACCACTCCAGAAATGATGCCTTACTGGCTTAACTTCAAAAACCACTGTTTACAATGCCTTACTAGAAAATTTTAGAGCACCCACTCTAGGAGCACCAACCCCTTATAAATTTAGGAACAACCATTCCAAGGAGCACCAACCCCTTCTACAAAAATCAAAATAATAGAAATATCAGAGGGTTTCTCTATTTCAATTCAACCCACACACTTCTTCCATACTAATACATCAAATATCCTAAAGATTCATTTTTGAATCTCTAAAATACAAGATATACGAGTTAAACACTTTGCACCATATTTACAAGATTTTCAATTGCAGAATTTGTGCACTAATCTCTTAAAAATGTCAATAACAAAAACAATAATCAACCTCTATTTTATACACATATGTTCTCATGTAATTCCATCGAAGTTTCTAGATTGTAATAACTATTTTTCTTCAACTCAATGCAATAACCCTTTATTTATTTGCAAAGGAATGACCGAGGCTTTCGAAAATCATTAACCATTGAATCTTTGTCTTAACAAAAATGTTGAAAGCCTGTAAATAATGTTTTCTTTAATACCTGTTTATGGAGGAATGAAAATAAACAAATACTCAAAGAATCGTTTTAAAACTGTCCAACAAAAGTCCTCCATTTAAGAGCTCTGTCTCTTCTTTTTCAACTTCCTCAGTCAAGCATTTTACCATAAATCTGCAACCACAACTCCATGGTGGCGGCTAGGGTTTCATATGTTTACACAATGAAACAATAACAACTTTTCCCTACATTTCCCTCAAGTATTTCAAAGACTTTTCAAAAGAATATAATCATTTGAAATCCGTGTGAGTATATTCTGTCAAGAATATCCTTTGCCAAAAATACCGACACCAATAATGCCTAATATCAAAACCAAATGATAGTATCAATAATGTCGATCACCTTCCATTGTCAAGTGAATTTTTGAGAAATTCATTTCCTTTGTTAAACCATAATTGTCATGTCGATCAATAATCAAAAACCTCAAATGTCGATTACCTACCACATGTTAAATATGCCAAATGACATGACCTTTAAAGCCTTTAGAGTTAGGTCATAGAGAATAATAATGTCATCGATGGGGTTTTAATCCCATTAACATTGTTGAAAAATATATTTCAAGCACATATAAATGATTGCATCATAAATAAATACAATGTGCCCATAACACAAGAATATACCAAGCATTAGTCAACCTATATTGAATGTTGTCCCTGAGTACATTAAGTGAAACAAAGAATGTTGGGAAACTTTGAATGTTGAATTATGAATAACCATCCAATATGTTCAAAAACCACTGCTTTTTGATATCACCATATTCACATTGTGACTTATATGATCAAGTCAAAACATCATGAATGCCTTAAAATAATACAATAGTGCAATAACTTAAGATTGACAATGCACTAATATATCATTCAAAGACAAGCTGAATATACTTGTGGCAAACACTGTGACATGTAATCTTTGAGGAATCAAACTATTGAAAGACAAGTAATAAACATTGTGAACCTCAACAAATGTATATATATCAAAGATCTGAATCAAAGACCTGTAACAATAACATGTAACTGCAAATCATCCATATGAGAAATCAATGTGAATTCCAAAGCAAATCATCCATATGAGAAATCAATGATAATTCCAAAGCACTGCATAATCAATTTTGACATCAAGGACAAAACACAAAACAAATGAAATCCAACAACCATAACCCCATGGTTCTATCTATAGTCCATTTCATCTTTCAGTGTATATGCACCCTTCTTCAACAATTCCATCCATAAACCATTTCACCCTTTAGTGTATCCATTCATGCTTCCACATATGTGTTCTATCTTTCAATATATTAATTGCATTATATGACTTATCTAATCCAATTCATCTCATCCAATGCAATCAATCAACCTTACCCCAAATATAAAACTTAATCTAAATCCAAATTTGAGCTTCATATAAATCCAAATATGAGCTTTAGTAAATCAAACCTAATATATTTTTATATTGAAACAAATATTAAGATCTTTTCTTTTAGTTCTTCTAATCCACTCCACCTCTTCTCATATTTCAGCCTATCCAACTCAACAAATGATCATCATGATTTTTTTTTATGATTCTCCTCATCATAACCATCCCCAAAATCCATCCCATATTGATGATGATAGTCTTGTTGATCAAGATGAGTATGAATTTTACCCCCTCAACACCATCATTACTAACAAGTTTCCTCTGGCTTCCACTACTCATCTATGCCTTTTTATCAAGTAGTGGCTATCACAAGATATCCAATCATGCCTCCACACATATCTATTGGTCACCCTTATCCTAACTTTGACAAGGGAAATCCATTTTATACCCCATCCACATCTTCATATTATCCCTCACCTACATATACCTCTCATCCAATATGTGTACCTTCATCTTCTCCCATATCCATATCCCAATCTCAATCTTTGTACACCACCCTTATTCCATCCACCCCCAATACAAATAACTTATCTCATTATCCACAAATCCATACTCCTATTCCTCCATCTAATCCTAATACTCCACCTAATCCAAAACCATACAAATATTTCTCTCCCAAATTCCTCCAAGGACTCCTAGCAAAGGAACCATCAAAAAATCCACATCATAAAGTTGTGGAGGCACGTCACCCCACTTCACTACCTAATGTCATCCTTAATGAGGCCATCATCCATTTCACACTTATCATTCCACTCCAAAATCCTAACACCATCCAAACCCAATCCCATGAACCTTATGAATTCCCCATCACACCATCCAAACAAACCCAAACATGCCAAGATCTTGTTCCAAAGAATATTTAAACATCCTCCCATCCAAATCAAGATCTTTCCATCCCATCTAGTCCATTTTGTGAACCTTATCTCCTCCTACCTACACCTTTCCAACACCATCACCTTATCCTTGTGATCCTCTCACCTTCACCCATGGTGGTTCTCTTGCAACAAAGGAACAAATCATATCCACCACCTATCCTTCTCTACCTAAAAATTGACTCACATCTTGCTTCCAAAATAAACAACATCCTATTATAAATTGAATACTCAAGAACATGAACTATCAAGAAAAAGGCTTATGCCTTCATGAGAAAGGTATCTTGGAACCCCTCCATATCAAGGAACAATAGGTTCTTTGCATCATTCCTCCAAAACATTTATCACCATCCCCCCTCCTCCATCATACCAATCCAAAATGACTCACTATCTCTCCTTCATCCTATAAATTCATTTTGGGTCCCTATGTCCCTATGTCCCATAATCCACCATCACATATCCTCCACCTACTAAATCCATTTTGGGACCTTATATCTCAAAATTTCATCCTCCATTTCATCCTACAAATCCCCTCATCTGCCAATCTCCTATCTTTATGACCCATCATAAACATCTCATTCCTACAATCCCCAATCAATATCCACAAAGGCACACATTCATGCATGTCATCCAACATCATATCTCCATTACTCTATTCATATTATCTCCATATCATCCATCTTCTCACACCCATACCATTTCTACTAGGGCTTTGGATGATAAATAAAATATATTTAAATCCAAACATCCACCAAAATTGAATGATCCACATGTAACCTCAAAAAACCATGTTATAATCAAGAAAAATATAATCCTAAACCCAAATAAATCCCTAAGGCCACAAAGGCCCCCCAATGCAAGAAAAATTATGTGAATCCCAAAGCAACAAGTTGTAATGAATTCAAAAGAAAAAATGAAAATGACATCAAAATTTGATAATCCAAGAGCCAAGCATCCCCATCCTCCATCTCCTAAGTCCATATTGGGTCCATATATCCCAAAATACACCTCCATATGTCCTCCATCATCCCCAAATCCTAAATCAACTTCTTGTTCCATCCTTCAACACTTGTCATGGTGTGTGCCAATGTTGGTCTTGACAAAATTCCCCCATAACACTTCCATCTTGTCCTTCCATGCAAACACTTCCCAAAACATTATCCCTTATCCTACATATCTCCCCCATCAAATCCGTTTAATCCATACCTTTGCATAATCCACCTATCCTAGCAAGTTTGTACCAACTTGTAGTAATCAATTCCAAATAGGCTTCTATTACCTCATTATTAAAATAAATAATTGAGGCCCTCATCCTCCATCCTAGTCCTCCATTAGAATCCACATCCACTTAATCCTTCCTCCTCGCATAAAACATCCATAAACCTCCCCAAAATTCAAAAAATAAATAAATAAAATAAAGTGAAAAAAATCTCAATGGTGAAAACCTAGAAAATAGATACCTTGGGAAAGTACCATGATGAAAACCTCACAAATAGGGATTATGTGTAAATACCTCCATCCATTTTCTCTCTAAACTTGGGGGAAAGTTTCTTCAATCTACCCATCCATAATATACTCTATCCCACCTACCTATCCTAACCATCATATCCTATCCATTTCATTTCCTCCATCCCCCTTTCAATCTTGATAAATATACGGAAAAATATCCATACATGTTTTGTACACCTCTTGGTATCCATTCCCCCATTCCCCCATTGCACCTTTCATCCCTCTATCCTCCCATCCAATCCATCCATCTTATCCACCATAATATAGATACTTTTTATACTCATGTTTCCCACCATATAATCCTACCACACCATATCCTTTATCCTCCCATCATCATATCATTCATCCTAGCATGATCATCGTATTGCCTCATTATACATGGCATATCTAGAGTGGGGAATATTATTCCTCAACAACATGGTATTTGGAGATCATATAAAAACCCTCCATCCATCCAATAATTCCTCTCTTCCCCTATCCAAAACCTTCATCCCTTCATACCATAATCCTTCCATTCCCAATCCTTATCTCCATATCCTTAATCCATCAATCACTCTTTCCACCTCCTCCTCTCATCCCATAATCCCCTATCATTATTATCTAACTATAGGCTACCCTCCACCACACAATCCAATGTCATCAATCCCATCAGTCTATCATTCTCATGTAATCCAAATTCTCCTCACAATCCAAAATTTCAAGAAACTCTTAATCCATCCAATCAAGTTATGCAATCTAGTGTAAATCATCTAATCACATCTTTTGTCTTGTTACTATCCTTGTTGCAAGCCTTTATCCAAATCCAATCATCATTGGGATGTATCCTTCACAATCCTTTTGTTTTTTTGATATCTATTGTTCCCACATCAATAACACTCCATCCATCATCAATGAGTATTGTGTTTTCAACTTGATCAAGGCAATGCCATGCTTATCTTTGAATCATTTTGTACATTCTTGATTACTTTTTTGTGTACATTATTATTTATATTGCCTCTATATTGATCCTTGTAACCTAATTTTGACATCAGTATCATGGTGTTATATGACATAAGGTTTCTGGCAACTTATCTTTTTCCATGCATAGTACACATTGTTACCCTAGTTCCTCATACCTTGGCTCATAACATCCAAAAATATATCAAATAAAGAGTGCTCAATCTAATGCAACATAATGATTAATTTAACCCATCCCTCTTATTCCTTCCATTATCTCTTCATCCTCTCATCACATATCCATTACCCCTTCTCTATGTTGAATTTGTCAAACAAACCCTACAGAACCCAGTGAACACCTACAAGTAAATAACCTATCACAGAGAAAAGATATCTACAACAACAAAGGTGCTCTGCAAGCCTCAAGCAAAAATGCATAAAAGAGAATGAATAATTACAAGAGATCAATCCTTAAGAAAGGAGATCAAAACCTAAAAATAAACCCTAGTGTGCACACTTAATAATTAATAATTAATAAATTATTAATGTGCCTAAGTTTAGCTTAAGTAAAATTAAAGTGATAAGTGACTTAATTAATTAACCAATATGATTAAATTAATTAAGTGAAATAACTTATTACTCTAACACCCCCCCTTAAGATGAACTTAGGAGGAAGCTAAAACACTAAGGAAAATATGCATGAAAGAAAAGATGGGTCTAGACAACAAGGCCTGATCAGGTACCCAAATACAACCAAATCTCTGTAAATCGGAGAAAAGGAGAAAACCCAACAGGAAAAAACTCCTCTCCAAAAAGAGATGAAAGAAAAGCATGTTGAAAAAGAAAGAATGAAGGAAGGAAGGCCTCACAAGGACCCCCAAGGAAAAATTCCTTCACCCCAAGCATAGAGCACAATTGAAGATAGCGTGATGATGCCAAAGGTTTTGTGAAGATGTGTGCAACCTTATCCTTTGTAGGAATGTACTCTAAGATGAGAGAATCATCCTAAATCAACTGCCCGATGAAGTGCATGTGGATCTCAATGTGCTTAGTCCACTGATGCTCCACTGGATTGCGGGAAATTTGAATAGCACTCTGATTGTCACACCAAAGGATGGTGGGACTACTAGGAGGAAACCCAAACTCAGCTATCAACTGTCGAAGCCATAAAATCTCTTGACTAGCTAACATTGTTGCTCGGTACTTAGCCTCTGTAGATGATAATGCAATAGCAGATTGCTTCTTAAAAGACCATGTGATAGGACCATAACCAAGGAAAAAAATAAGCCAGAAGTAGACTTATCATTGACATCACCAGCCCAATCTGAGTCAGTGAAGCCAACAATGTGAGGGGCTCCTGATGTATAGTGAATGCCATAATGTGAAGTGCCCTAAATGTACCTCACAATACTTTGGTAGCTTTCCAATGGCTCTCATGTGGATCATGTGAGAACCTAGAGACAAGGCCAACTGCAAAGGAAAGATCAGGATGTGAATGTGTCAGGTACAACAAGTTTCCAACCAACTGCCTGTATAAAGTAGAGTCTATTGAAGGAGTAGAAAAAGTGGAATACAAAACAACACCTGACTAAAATGGTGTGGGGGCAGGCTTGCAATCAAGCATGCCAAATCTCTATAGCATATCAAGAGCATACTTCTGCTAAAATATGGAAATCCCATCCAAAGATTGAATAAACTGTAGACCAAGAAAGCAGTGCAGAAGACCAAGATCTATCTTCTCAAACTGCTCCATCAAAGCTCTCTGAACACTCTAAATCATAAAGGATGAGCAACCTATAATAATGAGAACATCAACATATAGCACAAGAATCAAAATATCACCCTCCTAATGCTGAATGTACACTATAGGATCAGAATGACAATGTGTGAAGTGGGAGGAAAGCAAGAAAGAGTCCATCTTCTCATACCAAGCCCAAGGGGCTTGTTTGAGACCATACAATGAATATCGAAGTCTGAAAACCAAAGAAGTGTCTTGCAAAAATCCCTGAGGCTGCTCCATATAGATCACCTCATAAAGGTCTCCATGCAAAATGGAACTCTTCACATCCATCTAAAAAACTATCCATCCCTGTGAAGCTGCTAGTGATAGTACAAAGTGAATAGAATTCATCTTGGAAATGGGAGAAAAGGTCTCTGAGTAATCAATACCCTTAACCTGAGAAAACCCCTTTGCAACAAGACATTCCTTATACTTATCAATTGAACCATCAGCTGCATACTTGGTATGGTACACCCACTTGCATCAAACCAGCTTTCTTCCCTTAGGAAGAGAACAAAGATCCCAAGTATGATTCTTCATCAAAGAAGAATAATCCTCATCCATAGCCCTATCCCAATCAAGGTGACCTTTCACCTTTGAAAATTTTTGAGGATCATCCAAAATGGTATGGATCAAAAGACTAGAACTAGATGTTTGTGCACGAGTGCAACGAGAATTTGAAGGATCTCTTACCAAAGAACCAACTGTCTCAACAATAAAGCAGGCCCATTTAGGAAAATGATGAGTATCTGGTGGTGGTGGGGATGGTGGATCATCATCTGCATCATCCTCAAGAGATGAAGAGGGAGGAGTAGGCAGTGATGGAGAATCCATTTGAGGATAACGCTCATCAAACTGGACATCCTGCCGAAACAAGAACTCTCTGGAATCAGGATCAAACAACCCATACACCTTAACATCCTCACAGTAGCCCAAAAATATGAGTGGTCGACTTTTTCGCTCCATGGATTTCTGTTGAGCATTGGGAATGAATACCCAAGCCTCACTACCAAAAACTCAGAATGTAGAAACATCGGGCTTGACATGGGTCCAAGCCTCCTCATGAGTCATATGTCGTAATGCCTTATGAGGCATTTGATTCTGAATATAATTTGCACAATTGAATGCCTCTAACTGGAATGAAGATTCCATAGCTCGTGACTGTATCATACAATTCACCATCTCCCGTAATGTTCTACTCTTTCTCTCAACAACACCATTTTGCTTAGGGGTGTAAGGAATTGTAAACTGATGTTGCAAACAACGCTCAGTGCAAAAATATCTGAAAGCTTGATTAACATACTCCCCCCCATTATTTGTGTGAATCCTTCTAATAGAAAGTCTAGATTTCTTCTCCACAAATATCTTAAAGATCCTGAATTAATCAAAGACAACAAACTTGTACTTAAGAAAGTACACCCATGTACGTTTGGAGAAGTGATCAATAACAGTGAGTACAGATCGGGCCCCTGAAAAGGAAGGAGTTAGAAAATACATGAGGTCACTATGTATCAACTCCAAGGGTGCCTTAGCACGTGTGGCTCTACCCATAGGAAAATAATCTCAATGATGTTTGCCAAGCACACAACCTTGACAAACACCATCAGTGCAGGAAATATAAGGGAGCCCAATCACTAGTGCAAGAGTACTCATCTGTTGTAGATATTTGTAGTTGACATGGCCCAAATGCTCATGCCAAAGCTTGCTCATTGAGTTTGCATGTGCTATAAGAGAGGAACTTGAACTATCTGAACTCTCAATGCCATCAAATTTGTATAAGCGAGATGAAGAATCAACACTCCCAGTAGCCACAACCAAATCGGGATCATGAAGGTCTCGAATAACCACATCATGTGGTGAGAACTCAACTATCTTACTAGAGCCAGAATGGAAAATCTGATAGATGGAAAGAAGGTTTGTCAAAATGTCAGGAACAAGTACATCCTGAACACAACCACCATCCAATGAAACAATACCTGAACCCTTAACTAAAAGGTGTGTTGAGTCACCAACTACAATATGTGTAGTGCCACTAGGGGCAAGTGCAGTGACAAACACCTGTGTGTGTGTCATATGGTGAGAAGCACCAGAATCTAGAATCCAAGTAGATCTTGAAGATAAGGCTCGTGCAAAAAGTGTGGATGGTGTTTCTATACCTACACAAACACAAAGAACAAACACACTATTAGATCAAAATGCAAGTTAAAAGCAACATTCCCCATGAAATTAGATTGAAACATTAAAATAAGAAATAAAATGAAGAACAATACAATAAAAGCTAATTAAATCCTATTTAATGAGCAAACTCTCAATCCCATGGGAGAATTGGTGTCATTTTGATGTGGAAAATTGCCCTTTCCCAACTCCATGTGATTTGATGATCTTTGATGATGATTGTTAATTCCTTGAAGAATTTTAACAATAACCAAGCTATGAGAATATAAAAATGCCTAAGGATGGATGAAGATGCTATGAACTTTGAAGATAATGATGTTGCATAAGTTGTGGATCCTAAAATCAATAGAGAAGCTTTCTATTTATAGGAGATAAGGATGGGGGAATGTGAAATAGGATGAATTTGGGATTAAAGATGGACCAATGACATTGTGCCACTTGTCAAGATGTGATTGGAGGAGGAATGAGCACATTTTGATGAATGTGCACATAAATTCTATTAGATTCAAATTCAAATTTGATGAAATGACAAGTTGGAGGGAGAGAGGAATGGAGTAAATGTCACTTGTCTCAAGGAAAAGGACATGTAAGAGGCCTTTAATGCCTTGTTGGATGTACTCATCCCTTTTGGAGGGATTTTTGAATTGGAAGAATATTCCACAAAAGATGCCCTTTTGAATGGAAATTGATGAATTAATAAATCAAATAAATTGATTTATTGTGCAAGTTGCAAAATCTAGAGGATTGGAGTGATTAGGATTAGGATTAATCAGGATTTGATTAATTTAGATGAAGATTAGCTTATTTGAAAATTTGATTTATATTTTAGGATTTATTTAAATCAAAGTTGAGAGGAATAATGATTTAGATTTAATTAAATAAAGACTGATTTATTTAATTAAAGAAGGTGGTGTTAGATTAAATCAAACAAGGATTAATTTATTTAATTTAAAGAGATGACCTTAGAGATTTAATTAAATAAAGTGAATTATTTAATTAAAAGAGAGAATATAGGATTAATTAAACAAAATGATTTATTTAATTAATGGAAGAGAATGACTTAATCAAATAAATTTGATTTATTTAATTAAGAGATGAAATGTGATGATTAGAAATAGATTATTCAAGATGAAATGATGTTAGTAAGATCATGATCGAATGTGTAGGATCAATCTGTATATTTAATGTGTCTACATTTTTCCCCTCTTTGAAGCAATGCACCTGTTGCGTTGGTTCAAAGAATAAATTGCCGAGATCAAAATTTAAAAAAAAATATCAATTTTTCAAATGCCCGAGTGAGAAGGATTACGCTGGTATACTGCCCTCTCGAGAGATCGAGCGGAAATATTCGATTTTCCAATCGAGATCGTGATAAAATGTGAGAGGAGTGGTTCTATTGATCAGAGGATGAAAGATAATTCTTTAAAATTATCAGATATTTGACGTAGACAATTTTGATGATGTATAGACAGTCATCGGCCATGGGTAGCCTCATGTATATTTTGATACAACACACCAATTTTGGATAGAAATGTCAGTAAATATAGAAGAATAAGAAGAAAAGAATGATGACAAGAGGATCCAACAAGTCCATGAAACATTAAGACTATTAGATATGATGATGAATGACGATGATGATGATGATGTATTGCTTATCAGGAATTGGGATTTTAAAAGGGAAATTTACCTTATGTTTGATAAAACACATAGATACGATGTATCAAGGTATAAAGAACCAGGATTGCGTTTTACCTAGTGTGATGGAATTTGACTCGACAAACAAATAGGAGTATCCTTGTTCACACCTGACATACAAAAACCTCACTAGGATGTACTTCAGATTTTTGAAACATCTTGGACCAAAACATAGAAAGGGAAGCCTTCCTATGTGGTCAACAAGACACCTAAAACACCCTCCATACATACCTAACAAAGCAAGTATTCGCCAAGGTTATATTAAAAGAGCGTCCAACAAGCACAACAAATGAAATATAATGATAAATTCCCCATTCCTTTCTCTCTAAATTGTTTTGGTTATACATCATCAAGAGGTCCTTGGAATGAGCTCAATAAGATAAATCAAAGAAAAGATCAAGTGAATAAATAAGCCAATGTTCTTCATACTGCTAGCCAAGACTAAACTACGGTGATGCCTGATGTTGATGTCCATTGTAGGAAAGATTCATCCTAGAACATGTTGTGATCAGGTGATGATGAGATTGACTGGATGATAAGCTATTGATACTCTGAGTTGACTAACTTGCTGATTTACTGACCTAAACTTGAGACTTTGACGATTAGGTGTTCACTTTTAACCTGCTAGACTTGCTTCCGATTGCTTTGCCAAACGATGAAGGCGATGGTGATTTATTATGGATGAGATTATTGTGGGTGAAAGAGAAATGGGATGGATGGATCTTTTCAAATATTTGGATGTTTTTGGTATTTTTTGAATGTTTTGAGGTTGTTTTAATTTTTGGGTTTTTCATTTTTTTTGGATTTTCTGAGATTTTGACCAAGAACCTAACCTAAAGACCTATCCTAGGGGTCTCTAGAGCTGATCAATAGATTAGCCTTTCCTATGTTATACATGCAGAGACCATGTAGTTCGACTGGCATAGACTTGATTGAATGATGAGATAGACGGACAAACAGATCGTCCTTTTGTTGCGATGGACGCCTAAAGGATTGACCTAAAGTGTCTTGGGGGATGATCAAAGATCAAATTTACCTACGTTCAAGCTTAGAGATGACGTAGTTCAGTTTGATGACTCACTACTTTGATTTTTGAGGTTTTCATATGATTTGGATTTTGATATGTTTTGGATGTTTTTGGATTTTTGATGGATTTTTTGAATGTTTTTTGATTTTTTTATTTTGAGAAAGATCACAAGAATATACATGAATCTGATCCGATGTAGGTAAAGGAACATGCCTCCAACTTGATGCGATATAATACTTCTATACAAGCAAGACAAACTAACCTTAAGAATTTTCCAAGTAGTACTAGGGTGGAACATGATACAAACATAGAATCAAGCTATGATGGGATGTGGATGAGTGAATGGAAGGATCAGTGGAATGCAATGGATGAATGGTAAGTGTGCAAAATAAGCCATGAAGATCCTAGTGGATGGAGAGTGCTTTATTTACACTTGGTGCCTATTTGCCAAGTTTTCACCAAGGTACTTGTCCAAAGTGCCACTGAAGTGGTTTTCACTAGAGGACAATTTTTTTCTTTACTATTTTTAATCCTTTTTCTGTTTTTTTTGGATTTTTTATATTTTTTATATTTTTATGAAAGATTTTAAGCTCATGTTGAACCACCTGGTGGTGTCGATGTAGATGCTTATATCATAATGTGCCATTGATATCCTGCTTGAAGAAGCTTCTTTCCCAAGATACGTGCACTTGAATGCAACTTTTGAGAATTTTATTTTGCTTTGTTGATACCAAGGTTAACTTTATCATTGTGCGTACATTGCAATAGAATTCATTTTGAATCCTTATGATGAAGGGTTGTTGCCAACACATGTTCAATGTGAGAATTGGATATCATGCGTGGAGGTGTGGATGGTGGAGTGTGTTTAGGAATAAAAGATGGATTGGTTGACAGTTTGGAACCTTTGACTCTCCAAACTTGGGAAGATGAGAAATGATGGGTAGATATGGAAGTGTGCATGGAATTAGGACCAATTGCTTGATATACTTTGTACATTTTTTGAGAAGCCTGATTTTGCCTTTGTGGACATTTTTGATGGATACTTTTCCGTTTTTATTTTGCCCCATAGTTTATTTGACTAATGGAGTTTGATAGGGATAATATTTATTCATATTCTTTGGTATCCACTTGTATTTGATTTTTCCTTCATGCTTTGCTACTTCTTTTTATTTGATGACTTTCTTCATGCTTTGATTCAAATATTTCTTTTGATGTTGGTCCCAATCTGTGGATGGGGTGATGGGTGGATGAAGATTCATGACATGGCAGGTTGTAATATTGGCATTGGTTTCACCATAAGGACTCTTCATGCTCCCTATGTTGAAATTTTCTTGAGACATAGCTTCCCCTAGTATGGAAGTAGTACCTTCATGCTTTGATTCTTGTTTTGAGATTTCCTGTTGAGCAAGCATCTTTTGATAAATGACCACTGTAGATGATGTTATTTCAATTTGTTGCTCTGCTGACTCTGGAATATCTTGTTTGGTCTAACTTGTTTCCTTGAGTGGCTAATGTTGTATATCTACATATATGATGTCCTCCATCTGAATTTGAGATAAATCTAATCCCGATGTTGACAACTCATCCTGACTGTAGGAATCAATAACCTGCTCCTTTTGTGTAAAATTGTCAGGGGTAAAGGAATCATGTTCTAAATGAAGATCATCTATGTGTCCATCCAAAGAAAGCATCTGATGGGTAGATGGAGGGGTATGTCCTATATGGATATGATCATCATTTGTGACATCTTGTATAGATAGGAGATTGTCCATTAGATCATTGTAGTACCTTGGAGATATAAATCCTTGATCTTGAATAATTTTAGAATTTCTTTGAATGTGCTTTGGATCACATTCTTTACATGGGTCAGTTTCAAAGGATGGATTACTTATAAAGGGTTCTTGGATATCTTCATTAGGCATGGGGAGTGGCTCAATGTCCTCTTGATCTTTGAGTGGACTTGGATCAAATGTTGAGTTGAGGATTTCTTTAATATCTACAACCATGAGGTTGAAGGATGTCAATATGTCTTGGAAAGGACCATTGATAGACTTTGGTGAAAGATGTCGACCATGCTTTGGGTTAAAATCTTTAGATATGTCCTCTAACTCATTAGGTGATGTAGAGACACTTTCAACAGGATCATTGGTGGAAGGATCACCAATTATAGGATCAAATAATGTTAACACTCCTTTGAATAGATCATTTTTGGATATTGTTGAGGGGTATTTATCATGATCAAAAAGTGACTCTTGATGTATGTTGAGTTGTCTTCGGATGAGGTAGAAACATATTCAATGTGCTCATTTATGGATAGATCTTGATCATCATTTTCAACAATTGTGGAGGAGAGATTGTCACTGCTATCGCTAGTGGTTGAATCCTAATCATTGTCCCCAATAGTTATCATTTTTTTATCAATAAGGTATTGGATGATATTTTTAAGTCAAATACAATTTGATGTTGTATGTCCCTTTACTTTGTGAAAATCACAAAGGTGCTTCTCATTATACCCTGGTGGTTTCACCATGGGCTCTTGATAATTCACATAAACGGGGATTTTAATGAGATTTTCTTGTATCAACGGTTGCATGACCGATTTGATTGGTTCCCCAAGTGGTGTGTATTTTTGTTTGCTACCTTGTGAGATATGTACTTTAAATTGACCTTGTGGCGATTGATTTTGGAGATGTGGAGGTTGGGTTTATTGTTGATGTTGTTGATCTTGATATCCAACTTCTTGACATTGGAGATATTGTTCTTCATGTGGTTGGGGACACAACCCAATGCTTTGATGACATGGTTCAACCAATGGAAGAGTGTATTGATTTTAGGGTGGAGATGTCTCTTCGTGATATGAATCAATTACTTTGGTAAGTGCAGCAATTTGATCCCACAAAATTTGATCTTGATTTGGATCTTGACACCCTTGATATAGCTGATTTGGTTGTTGAGCAAGCATATTTGGCATGTATAATTGTGGTGTTTGCATGGGATCATGGATAAATTGATTCTAGACAATGTTTTGATTTTGTGTGATGTTTAGATTTGGAATTATAGGTTGACTTTGAACATTGTTTTGGTTTGGAAACATATTGCCTTGATTTAGGTAACTTTGATTTTGCATGGTGTTACCTTGAATTGGATCAATACATTGAGTTGTCAATATATTGCTTGGATTTTGAACAACATTGGTTTGATTTGGAAATGCATCTATCCCAAAATTCACCAAGTGTGGATTTGATACATTCATGTTTGATAAGTTTGCACTTGGTATATTCACATTTGGTATGTATGGATTGGATGGGATAATATTGTTTTGTTGAAGACTCATGTTTGGTTGATAGATTTGTAAGTTTTGACTTTGATTTAAATCTACCATAGGGAAAGGTGGTCCAAAATTCAGATTGGGAAAACTCACATTTGTATCATTGAGGTTTGGAGGAGATAATGATGCCATGTATGCATTGCATGAATGTGAGTTTCGATAATCAATTGGCATTGTGAGACTTGGATAGTTTGGTTGACTTGGATTACTCATGATGTATGAATCAAGTTTATATTCCATTTTTTTCTTGTGTTTTGACCTTGTTGCAAAAGTGAACCTCTAAGGGATTTAGGACCAATTATTAGATGAAGGATGAAAGGGGTGAATGATATGGGTGTTTGAACTTTTAGGAATTTTGGAGGAATACTAGACTTCAGGATTTTGAATTTTGATTTGGATTGGGTTTGATTTAGATAATGGACTTATAAACCCCCAAGATGTTGGATGTTATCTTGGAATAAACTTGTCCACTAGGATGATAATTTAACTAGGTGTATGAGGAAGGATTCATCCACACACACTTAGTCAAACAAGGTGATTTTTGATTTGTTTTAAAGGATTTTCCAAAAGTCTAATATGAATTATTTTTCCAAGGTTCCAAAAGTTGTTTGTGAAATGGGATTTGATTGATGTTTTGGGATGGGTGAAGTGTTTGACTTGATCCTAGATGAACCTAAGAGGACTTTCTTTACAGGGCCAAGGTAGTGAAGAACATGTTTTTCCCTGAGAGTATTTCAAACCAAAAGACCAATGTTTGCATGGAAAACCATATGACCAAAAGATGACCAACACATTTGTGGTTTCAATTGATTTCAACTTGATTAATGAATTCTTTTTACCACAAACACTCTCTTGATTAGCTCTTAAAACTAAATGTCTAATGTCCCAATTTATTTTCATCCCACAAAGCCCATTATGTGGAAATCAAGAAAATCAAGGCAATAGTTCCCTAATGTTGACTTTAGTGAGAGAAAATTAAGATGTAAATCCAAATACTTAGAAGCATCTAAGGATAAAATCCATAGGGAAAGCAAGAGCACTTGGATTTTTCAAAGATATTTGTTCCCCCCAAAGGGTTTGAAATTTTGAAGACTCTGTGAATGTTTTTTTTCAAATGTTTTGGATCCAAGCAAAGCGTTTTGATTTTCAAAGGTATGCACAATCCTAGGATGAAAGACAATATTTGTTGAGTTCCCACTTGGATAAATCCAACTACGCTTACTCTTAGCGGATGATTAGATGCTTGACCACATAGGCTCTCCCTTACAGTGCACTCGCTTCTCAGGTCAGCCAAGCATCAATACCCATGAAACTCCCATGGCATACTTCTCATCTCTACTAAAAGTCGTAAGAATGTGGGGTGGCTTCAAAACGACCATTCTTGAACTGAAAAATAGATAAGGATTTTTTCCTTTCTAAACAAAGGGTTTTAATGCGGGAATTTAGTTCTTGGGAGACCATCCATGTGGCAAGAGACCATTGTTGCCTTTCTTGTCGAAATGATCCTCGTGATACTCAAAATTTCCTTAAGTACCCACACTTATATACCGGCTGAAAGTTACTTGGCTTTTGCGTGTTACCAGTTGGGTCATTCCCTAGGGTGATTACTTTTTCCCACCAAGCAGGCCCTCTATGGATAAACAAAATCAAGCAAGTACATTCGTAGTTCGATCGATCTTTGTTGAGAAACAAAGAGAGAACACTCGCAATGTACTCCAATCACACTCACAAAATTTGTTCAATTTAAAAAACCCAATTTGAAATGTGGAGGTAATCACTTACACAAATTAATATCAACAAAAGACTTCTAATTCTCAAGATTGCTATGAAGCGTGAGAGAAGTGCATACATCTTTTAAATGATATTAATTTGGATAAAGGATTACAAAACAAAGAGTACACATGTTCATTTTAACCACAAAGCAATGATATGAATTCTTTTTAAGCACCAACTTGGAGGTGTGATATTTGTTTGTTCATTTGTTGATTCCAAAACAAAATTTAGTAAGTTTTCCTATTGTTCTTTTTAAATCCTTTTGTTTTGTTCTTTTTAAGCCCAAACGAAATTTATTGAATACTAAAAAGCAAGACTATGGAAAATCCTTAGAAGAGGGATTATAATTTCTCCCTAAAGTGTTTAAAAACACTTGATACAATGAGATAATTAGGTCATAAATAACCCTTGGTATTTGTTTCCCTTCCTTCACTTTCGATCAAGCCAACCTTTTTTTGGCAATTTTCAACAATTGTCAAATTTTGCCATTTTTGGTAACTTTGCATGCATAACTTTGAGAGTCTTGTTTTTTCCCAAAAAATTATTAAAAATAAGATAGGATGAATTGCCAACTAATATCCTAAATTTGAAACACGATTTTCAAGTTATTAACAAAAACAACTTTAAAAAAAACTAGAGAAAAACACTAAATTGCCATTTTGAGGGCCAACATGAAAGTTTTAAGCCCCGAAAAGGTGTCAAAATGGCCACCAACCGACTCAAGATCAGTTGGCAATCCACATGCCACCTCATAAAAAAATCTCCTATAAATTTTTAGCCCAAACGAACATCTGAGTCAAAAATTTATGACCTCTGGAAGTCCCTGCATCACAAAAACTAGTTAATATTGTAAAAACAGAGGCCAAAAACCAATTAGAAGTCAAAAAAAACCAAAGTGAAAAAAGCACATGTTGAAAATAAACTGAGATCTTATTTTACCAAACTCCAGCAGTGCAATCCATGGTTGTGATGCAGTTTGAGAAGGTCAGCGGCACAATATAGTGTCGCTAATGACTGAGAGCGGCACTCTGCACAAAAACCGTGATAGTGATTGCGACACTGTTTGAAATTTGGAAAACCAGCGATGCACTTTGAAATTTGAATTTTTTGGGTGGGAAGACTCCAGTGGCACAATTTGGAGTTTGGAATGGCACAATATAGCACCACTTGACTGATAGCGGCGAAGTTTCTTGTAGACACAAAAAAAAGTCCAAAAACCATGAAATTTTTAGAAAAAACGTGATGAATTCCTCCAGATTCACCCTCCCTCTAGCACCAAAATATGAATGGTGTTTCTATACCTTTAAAAACACAAAGAACAAACACATTATTAGATCAAAATGCAAGTTAGAAGAAACATTACCCATAAAATTAGATTAAAACATCAAAATAGGAAACAAAATGAAGAACAACATAATAAAAGCTAATTAAATCCTATTTAATGAGAAAAATCTCGATCCCATGGGGAAATTGGTTCCATTTTGATGTGGAAAATGGCCCTTTTCCAACCCCTTGATGTGATTTGATGATCTTTGATGATGATTGTGCTTCCTTGATGAAATTTCTTCATAACCTAGCTATAATGGATGAAAATTGCTCAAAAACTTGAAGATAATGATGTTGCATAAAGTTGTGGATGAAATTGTGGATCCTAAAATCAATAGAGAAACTCTCTATTTATAGGAGATAAGGATGGAGGAATGTGAAATAGGATGAATGTGAGATTAAAGATGGACCAATTGCATTGTGCCACTTGTCAAGATGTGATTGGAGGAGGAATGAGCACATTTGGATGAATGTGCACATAAATATGGTTAGGTGGATTTGAATTTTGTTCAGTTGACAAGATTAGAGGGAATAAGAAATGAAGTAAATTCCACTTGGCTCAAGGAAGAGGACATGTCAGATGCCTTTAATGCCTTGTTGGATGTACTCATCCCTTTTGGGGGGATTTTCAAATTTGAAGAATATTCCCTTTTGATGCCAAGTTGAGGGAAAATAGATGAATTAATAAATCAATTAAATTGATTTATTGGTGCAAGTTGCAAAATCTAGAGAATTGAAGTGATTATGATTATATTTAATCATGATTTGATCAAATTAAGTAGAAATTAGGTGATTTGACAATTTTGACTTAGATTTTAGGATTTATTTAAATCAAAGTTGAGAGGAATACGGGATTTAGATTTAGTTAAATAAATATTGATTTATTTAATTAAAGGGGATGTTGTTAGATTAAATCAAATAAAGATTTATTTATTTAATTTAAGGAGACGACTTTAGAGATTTAATTAAATAAAATGAATTATTTAATTAAAAGAGAGACTGGAGGATTAATTAAACAAAATGATTTATTTATTTAATGGAAGAGAATGACTTAATAAGATAAATTTGATTTATTTAATAAAGAGATGAAATGTGATGATTAGAAAGAGATGATTTAGAAAGAAACGATGTTAGTAAGCTCAGGATAAAATGTGTAGGATCGAAAATGTATTTTTTTCGTGTCTACAGAAAGAGCATGACCTTTCCTTGTGGGTGGAAAAGGAGCCTGAGGTGAGGTGATATGATGTTACTGCATGGCCTCCTCTAAATCCTCTAATCATTTCCAACACCTGGAAATGGGGTGACCTTCCTTGCCACAGAAACCCCAAGGATCGCTTGATTTCTTCTTAGTCTTGGAGGTAGACTCGCCAGACTTTGAAGATTTACCCTGCTTAGGATGGGATTGTGATTTTGAGTTAGACATTGGTGGTGGTTTGGAGGAAGTCTCACTACCAGCTGAATCTTTCGATGGATTTTGTTTCTTATTCTGCTTCCCCTTAGATGTATGAGCTACCAGTGCTTGGTTCCTAGATCCTGAGAGAGCATCCAACTATGTTATCTTGGCCTGCTCTCATGTCAACCAATCACAGAACACCTCAAAATTAGGCATGGTAAATCATGCACCCAAGGAATCCATGGTAGAATAGAATGTAGAGGAAAAAAAATAAAATGAACCTCAAAGCTTAGAGAGAATCAGGTAAATGCACTTGTCATCAGTTTTGTTCTTACCACAACCCTATAATAATGACCTAAGTGATTTGAACTTCATCAAGAAATCCTCAATGGTAGGTTATGAATCAGGTACTAAGTAATTCAATTCATCCTCAATTTGAAGTGATCAGAACTAATTAATGGTGCCAAATAGATCATGAAACTTTGTCCACATAGCCCGAGGAGTTGTGCAACCCTCTAGATGAAATAGGAGACTATCTGAAACATGCAAGGATAAAAAACTCATGGCCTAATCCATCCTATTCTTGTGTTGTATAACCTCAAAAGGATGTGTTAATGGTGGTTGATTCTCATTCAAACAGGACCATAACCCCTTTGACATAAGAAGTCTCATCATGTATGCCTTCCAAGTGTGATAATTATGTGGGGTAAGATGGTCAACAAAAGAGGTGTCTACCATGATGCTTCAGTTTTGCAAATGTGTTTAATGAATATTTTTCTAGTTTCTGATATGAATATACATAAAACAAGAAAAAAATACACCCCCCCCACAACACGAAAAACAAAACCCTAGTACAATTTTGAAGGCTGGAAAGCTAGAAAGAGCAAAAAACACTTTAGAAGAGACTTTGTGTGCCTGGTAAATAATCTGATGAAATAAGTTGTATATATGGAAAGAGCACTGAAACACATTTCCAAAACCTATTTTTTTGTGCAAAATGGAGTCTAGAAAGTTACGCCTCCGGAAGTGCAAAAACAAAATATGAATTTGAATGGAAAAGAAAGAATCAAAATAGAAAAACCAGAAAATAAAACCTGCACCATTTGATAGTGCCCAAAACTAACTTTCCAATGCCTATTTGTTTGCAAAAAATGGAGTTGAAACGCCCAAGATACACTCGATTTCGTGAAAGTGCTCCAAAAAGACCAATTTGGCCTATAGGTAGCCCTAGGGGCTAAAAACATAAGCCCCTAATCACATGCGTGACCAAGGGGCTGGTGGCTAGGGGCTAAGACTGAAGCCCTCAGTCACTAATGTGACCATCGCTTATGCTAGAGGGGTTAGGCGCTTAGTGCCTGGTCACCAATGTGACCGACGACAGGCGCAGAAAGGGCCCACAGGGGCTAGGACCGGCCGGCGGCGGTGGAAGAGGTCGCTGCCTGGGAGCCACCACTCCTAGTGGTCGCTGGGTGGCACAATAATGGTGGGATGCCTTGTGAACTAGAGGCATTATATATATTTATTTATTTATTTTAAAAAATTACTTTTTCGCCTCGGAGTGTGTGCTGGGGAGGTCATACAACTTCCTTGGCAAAAAAAAAATTGCCTTTTTTTCAAAGTGCTCACAAATCGACCAAATGATAGGTGTTCTTAGGGTTTTTGGCTGTTGTGAACGCGATGGTGACCTCCGTTTGGGCCCAAAATGCCCTAAAAAAATTGCTAGCCCCAGATCTTGCAAAAAGATGCTTGGCTTGAAACCCCTGCACTTAAAAATTCTCTATAAGACAATATCCTTCAAAAGATGAATAGGCAGCTATAGATTTGAAGCTCTGATACCATGTTGAAGTTGTCAAACCAACCTCACAGAACCTAGTGAACACCTGCAAGAAAATAACCTGTCACAGAGAAAAGATATCCAGAACAACAAAGGTGCTCTACAAGCCTCAAGCAAAAATGCATAAAAGAGAATGAATAATTACAAGATATCAATCCTTAAGAAAGGAGATCAAAACCTAAAAAGAAACCCTAGTGTGCAAAATTAATAATTAATAAATAATTAATTATTAATGTGCCTAAGTTTAGCTTAAGTAAATTTAAAGTGATAAAAGAATTAATTAATTAACCAATATGATTAAATTAATTAAGTGAATAACTTATTACTCTAACACTCTATCCATCATCTTGCATCCTCTTCCATTATCTACCTTGCATCTTGTGTTCTCCCAAACCCACTTGTCCTCTCAAGGTGGCATCCTCATCCTCACTCTCATCATATTTCCTCCTAGTCACTTATCGTTTGAATGAATGACCCATCTTCCCTAATCTAACCACTTTCTTCCAAGTGCTATATTTTAATCTTCTTCAAAATGATGTTACTTCATATCACCATCTCAAAGAGGGGAAAAATGTAGACACCTAAAATAGGCCATCATTATTACCTAACTATTTCCTCTATAATTTATTGAATATAACCCTAATTATTTAATGTTCATCCCTTCATTAATTAAATAATATTTTATTATTTAATTAATAAAATCACTATTCATCGCTATTCACCTGTACCTATTTCTAAGCTAAACCATTTAATCATTCCTCTCTTATAGTTCACCTTAGGTAAATAAGTCTTATTATTTATCTACCTATGTCACCCATCCTCATACAAAAAATTAAATAAATAGTTTACTTATTTCATTTTCTTTTTTCTACACTTTTCATTAAGTGAACTAAAATTAGTCAACCTCTTAATCCCCTACTTGAACAACCTAATCTTAGTCAACTCCCCTCAAATCAAGCACATCCCCACATGTGCACATAGGTATGTTCATTTTTACACAAGGCATGGGCCTTTGTACATATGACATGGTCTTGGTACCATGTCACATGGGTCAAAGGGCTTGTACATCACTTAAGGGCACTCCCACATACTCTTTCCATCTTGTCCATCTAGTCTTCCCAAGGAGAATCTCCACTCTTGATTTTATCCTCAATTCCTCTTCCTTTGTCTCCAACAAAATAAGGGCACTTGTCCTCCTCTCATCTCCCCATGGCTCTCAACCATTATGATCCATTGATCTCATATTTTAATCTCATCCATCCATTGGCCTCTCTAAAAATCTATAAATTGAAGACCACGTCTGGCCATTTAAAAACTCTCCATGAAATACAATCTTATGTTTCTAGAAAAAGTACTCACATGTCAACATCCATGAGAACAACCACCATACCATGGTGTAACAAGGGATAATTTGGTAAGATATTTTATTCTTTCATCATTTTTTGTTAGCTCTTATTCTCAATGTGAGTGTTGCATGTATTTTGGGTAGAATGGGTTAATATTGTTTTAACTTTTAGCTTATTCTTGAAAGCTCAAATTTTCATGCACACAATAGCCATTAAAATTTAATCTCTATCCTTAAAGTGCTTGCCATTTTATTTCATGTGCAATATTCACCTATATAGAAATCCCACTTATATTTTTTTATCACATAGCCAAGATGCCCTTGCTCTCGAAGGATTAATTCAACTCTAGCTCTCATGCCAAATGAAGAGAAAAAATTAACTAAAACTTTACAAGAAAATAATGCTACTAGAATCTTAAATGCAACAAAAAGAAGTAATGGAACTCTCTATTTAACTAGAGAATATACATTGAGAAACCCTTTTGGGGGAAATCCTAGAAAAACAACTCACTTACTATATTAACTTAAACATTCACAATACTATAAAAATTTCCACTTATACTTCACCCTAACTCATGTGCAAGTATTTACGAGCACATCAAATTGTAGGAAACTACTAAGCGACATTATGATATAATTGATTTAAAACCATGGTCCTAAAAACACCTATAAGGGCACAAGAAAATGCAAGAGGTGTACATTCTATAAATAATGTTAAACATACAAACTAGACAACAAGTATCTAATAAGGCCTTCTCATTTTGTATTAAGTGTAGGGCTATATTTATTTCTTCTATGAAAGGTTTTGATAGCTCATCAATATATTCCTCTAATATTAACTTGGGTATTGAATTGGTAATGTCCATTTCTTCCTCCATAAAATAATCCATCATACTTGAGTGCATCTTTCCTAATATATCAACCTTTTTATCTCTATTAAAAAGATCTTCAATCTTAAGTTACCATAACTCAAAGTTTTGGCCATTAAATTTCTATCCCCATACTTGAAGTGCTCATCATTTTATTTCACACACAAGATTCACCTATACAGATCTCCCAATCAAGAAAACATTTCTAGCATAGAACCAAGATGTCCCTAGTCTCAAAGAATTATCCAAACCTTAGCTCTCATGCCAAATGGAGAGAAATACTAATAAACCTACATAGGAAAAGTATTGGGATTAGCTAGGAATTTGAAAGTGAATTAATAATCTTCCACAAGTGCAAAATGAAGCACAATAGTATTTCTATCATATAAAATGAAGAGTGTGTAAAATGTACATAGAGACATTGCATATATAGACAAGGTAGAGGAGGTGAGAAGGTAGGATTGAAACTCCAACTACCCCTCCAAAGGTGCAACACTTGTGAGCTCACTTGACAAGTGTATGAGAATGCGAAAATTATGCATGTAATAGGTGTCTCATATTATGAGAACACATGTTTCAACCACATGAGGTGAGACAAAAGCATAAAAAATCCTAAAAAAACTTAAACTAAGTGTTAATAGTTCAATCCAGATGGTATCCTAACTAGATATTAAAGACATTATTTACACTAACACCCCCCTAAGTGAAGCCTTGGGATTAATGGATGAAAATATTATGATTCTTGACTACTAGGCCATGTTAGGTACTCATCTAAAAAAAATTCATAAAGCAAAGTAAAGAAGAAAAATCCAATGGAAAATAAAAATCCCTCTCCAAAAGAGAAATTGGTGCAATGAAATAAAAATGTACAAGTGAGGAAGATAGAAGGAATCATGATGACCCCCAAAGGACTACTTCTATCACATAAGTACAATAAATTTTACCCCATAGGAGAGAAAAAGAGAGACTATGGATCCCCCCATAAGATGATAGATCCTACGGTGTTGATTGATGCTCAAAGAAGAATGCAAAATGTGATCTTTGAATGTTGAACCAACTTTATTCCTCGTGGAAGAAGGAAAATTGTAGATAGGTACATCAAAAAATTTCATGGGAGAAGAATATAAGTCTCTAAATGATGCACAAGATCCAAAGAAAATGATGAAATATCTTAAATTTTCTCAAATGCTCCATGTGAAGGTTGATGTAGAATAGGAACCAAAGATGTAGATGGATTGACAATAATGTTGATGTGGTTATCATCAAAAGTGATTACCAACTATATAAAATGGGATTCACTAAAAAAGTATGATATATCTTGTAAGTAATCATCCCAATTAACTGTAGTGGAAACATAATTATGAATATCTTGCTGCCATGGATCATGAGAAAGAAATGGTGGATGAACACCCAATATTAAAGAAGCGGGAGGTGAAGAAGATGTGATATCAATGTAAGGTGAAGGATTTGATGAGGAGGATAGAAATATAAGATTTAAATAAGAATATTATAACTCCTTATGCATTTTGAAGGTATTAGTGTCATCTATACTCAAACCATCATCAAATCCAACAAAACCAAAGGAAGAAAAGGAGTATAATTCAAAATCATGATCAGCATGTCATGTGGCAATGATGTCTCTACTCTAGAAATATTTTATGATCATGGAATGTGGTGTGAACTCAATTATTTTCCCTATTCCACTATGTGTAATATGATAAATAGAAAGGAGATTAGTGGATAAGGAAGGTACACAAAATATATCATTGAATGTTCCTTCACCAATCTCAATAGATCATTTTTCAAGAGCTAACATATAGGTGTCATTTACCATCAATATTGGTGGGAATGAACAAGGCTCAATATGGAAAAAAATTATTTGGATACAGCCATGTGGTGTAATTCCCCAAAATAAAGAAGCCACTTATGTGATATGGTGTTTGTAGAAGCAAATAGTTCCATACACTTGTTCTTATCTTTGTTTGAATATGCAGATGATGTAGATGGAGAAGAGGAAGAATCACCTGTCCTAAATGTAGGCAAGTGAATGTGATATTGTTAAAGAATATGCCTCATTTCATCATTTTCCTTTTTAAAACATTGGTTTTCTTCATGCGCTTGTTTCTTACAATAAGTACTTTTGGGCTTCTCCTTAGAAGTTTTCTCTTCTGATAAGGGAGATGAATCAGATGGTGTCTCTAATTTTGATCCCTTGGCTTGACCCTTAGTTTTTTCTTTCCCTTAGGGGATTGTACAACTAGTGCCTAAAATTTTGGAGAGGTGATAGCATCCATAGAGATTAACTTAGATTTTTCTCTTGTGTGTCTATCACAAAAAAGTTCAAATGAAAGCATTACAAATGTTATTCTAAGAATATTCATTATAGAGTAGAAGGAAGAATCAAATATATAATAAGGACCTTTGAGATTTGAAAAAAACCAAGAATACACACTCTTTATACATATCTGTTTTACCACAACCTTAATTCGAGAAAGAAAAGGCTTAAACTAGACCAAGAAATATTCAATACAAGGGAATGAATCAGGAGACAATGTTGTTAATTCAACATCTATTTTTATTATTTTGAACTCTTCAACTTTACCAAAGAGATCATTAAATTTGTCCCATATTTTCTTAGGATTTGTACAACTAGCAATGTGAAATTGCAAATTATCAAAAATAAGAATACTAATTATTCCCATTTCCTCATATAACTTGTTATGATAACTAAAACATTCAAACTCCCTTGTAAAATCCATTTGTTGACCCTTCGATTGAAGAAGTTGTACTTTTACTTTTCATGTGTGGAAATTATGTGGAGTTAACAAGTCAATTTTAGGATCCATAATGTACACACAACAAGGCACTTTAATTGTGCCTTATAAAAATCCCCCAAATTTTATTCTATCTAAATATTGACTCCCACAAAAAGATGCAAGACAAGATTTATAATCTTTTGTTAAGTTTGGAAGCGAAATTGCCTATTTATCTCACAAATATTTTTTAAAATTGTGAAAAATAAGCTATCTAAAACTTAATTTTGACTTCCAATATGAAATCCTTGTGAAATTCTGATGAATTTCAAAAAATATATTTATCAATTTTCAAAAAATGGGGTGAAATTTATGCCTCATCAAAAATTGCACAAATTACATTGATTTTCAAAGCTTAAAAAATTAATTAAAAATATAATTTTGAAATTATCTTGGAACTAAAGCATAGACTGTAGAACTAGATTCCCATTGACTATTTACACTTGAAAAAATGACTCCCATTTGTAAGTTATGGAAAAAAAGAAAAAGAAACCCCCTTTAGACTTTAACTACCCCTCCAAAGGTGCAACACTTGTGAGATCACTTGACAAGTTTGTGAGGAAGTGGAAACTATGCATCTAATGGGTGTCTAAAATTATGAGGAAATTTGTCTCAATCACATGAGGTGAGAAAAAATCATATAAAAACCTAAGTAAACTTAAGTTTGAATAGGTTAATCCTAGAAAGGTGATATCCTGACTAGATATGTAAAGACACTATTTACACTAACAATAAATAATGCTAATAGAATCTTAAATGTGATATAAATAAATAATGGAACACTCATAGTATCAAAAGAGAATTTAGCTTTTGAATGTGTTTTGAGAATACCCTATAAGAACTACACTCACTTATTATATTGACTCAGCTGATCACAATAGAATAAGATTTTTCACATTTGCGCTTAGTCCTAATCCATTTAAAAGTACTTATAAGATTATAATTATAGGAAACAGTAAATTATTATAAAACATACAACATATATCCAACAAAACCATATTATTTTGCACAAATCCAAGCATGTCTTTATTTCCTCTTCCAATAATTTTTTTTCATTAGCTCACCATTGTGTGAATGGGGTATTAACTCATGTTTTAAACTAAGGATGTCCTTTTATTCCTCCACAAAAGAATCCAAAGGAGCTCATTGATAAAATTTACCACTTTTGATTTTGTTATTTTTGTCTTAGTTAGCATAGGACCATCCATGATTATGCAGATCCTATATTGTCTTGTCTTGTAGCCAACATTGACTCATGAAAAAAATGTTCCCATCATATTCTAGTATTCAAGTTTCCAATTAATTTTGTTTCCAAAATATATTTCTTTTAAGAATGTCCAATATATTTTAGCTAGTTGCCATACATCCTTTTGAAACATTTGATCATTCATTGGTTGAAACTAATTCCCTTTGTTTATTTTTTCCAAGTTAGCTTCAAGCAATACCTCTTCCATGAATATGTATTCAATGGTTTTCTGGTTCAAGTCCTTGATATAGATTTTTATGTATTTCAACTTTTGCATTAGGTGAAATAGTTCAACTTTTATGCTTTCCTTTGACCCCTTTTTTTGAATAATTTTTGTCTTGCATTAGAATCCCATCCAATAGGACCCTTTTAGTTATCCATTGATTCTAGGATAATGGAGAGTTCCTCTTGTATTTTTAATTTTCTAATTAGGAAATTTGGGTCATATGCATTATCAATCTTGAGACATCTTCCTTATGGTCTATAGTGTGCACAATTCTCCCAAGGAACCAATAAAATTGGTTGCATGATCATGTCATGATTTTTAGTAATGGGAAATTATTTTTGATTTCTTCATAAAAAAAATTATTTCCTAAAATAAGTTTATTTTGGCATTTTGAGTTGTAGCAAGTGTGAACCAACTCTTTTTAGGGGCATTTAAATGCCTTTAATTGCAAGATTGAATCTTTACTATGGATTTGGAGGGATCCTCCCCCTTCACCTTAAGAAAATGTTTGTTTCATATTTTTGAACCAATTGCTTCCTATACTTCATGCAATAATTCCACTTTAGTCTTCTTCTCCATGTTTAAGAGATTTTGTAAGATCACTAATTGAGAAAATTAAAAAAATTCCCCTTCATGAATCTGCCTTTTAAATTTCTAGGGATACTTTCCTTCCCTTCCCTTTCATTTTTATTTCCATCCCTTCCAATCATACCCTTGTTACATCAATCGTGAATGTTGAGGATGAGAGTTTACTTTATAAATGCCCATTTTGATCCTATTGTTTACCCCTTTTCTCTAGATATTTGATTGATAAGTTTGGTAGAGGTTTTATAGTTTTTTATTTGTGTGGGAACTTTTCATTTGAGTAGAACCACTAATGTTGGTGCTTGGAGAGATATTGCTTGTTTTAATTTTACATTTCCTTTCATTTTTGGTGGAATATTTTTTGTGTTTTTTGAAAGACGTTGGATGATTGGCCATCCTTGGAACTCCTAATCCTAGAACACCCATTTTTGACTTGGAACTTACATTCATATTTCATTTCTTATTTCCAATTTTTTTTTAATATATAATGCACTTCAAAGTGAAATTTATGTCTTATCTTTTTCTCTAGTGACTTTCTTTTGTGTTATAATACAATGGTGCATATCTCATGACTAACTTTATGTGTAAATGTACTTTCTTTGTTAATTCATAATGGCATATTAGGAGTCTTTATAATGTGTAAGGATGTTTTGACTAAATGTTTTAGTAAAGGTTGAAAGAACTTATTGACAAACTTCTCATGGATGCAATGCCATGGTTTATGGATAGTATGATAACTAGGTAGTTTAGTGTTTATTGTGTGGAAAGATATATAGTCGATAGGCTAAATAGTGGAGGCCTCACCCACCAAAATTTAGTATTTATCACACCTGTAAGTTTTTTCAACTGCTTGAAACATTCCCCATCCATTGAAAAGGCTAGAAATATTAATTAAATATGTTGGAAAAATATTTTCTTGAGCCGAAGAAACTAGTAGATTTACTTTTCATTTATTGTGAATAGATTATAGTAGTAGTTGTACCAAATATTTTTGAAAGTATTATTCAATAATGCACACCTACACACCATTTATTTTATCCTCCATGTATTGCTTCAGTGTCCTATGTAATATTATTTCATCATCCCTATGCATTGCTTCAGTATATATATTTTTTGATTCAAACAAAAGGTAAGATCAGATTCAAACTAGAGATAAACATTGCAGTTAAAACATTTCAATTTCCCCCAACTATTCCATGATAAAAATACGTCTATAAATATTCATTTCTCCTTAGTTAAAATTAATTTCAAATTTACCACAAATTCAAATCCACGTTCATATTTACCACAAATTCAAAGCCATCAACTTTCCCTATTGTTATGGAATACTGCCACTAAATTTCAGGTAACCTTTTTCAGCCTTATAAATTTGGTCGATTCTAACAATATTTTTTAAATTCCTTGACATATTCTATAGGTTGGAATCATATCTAAATAGTAATTCCTATATTGCTTATATCAAATTTGTGTAAAATTACAAATCAAATTAAACCTACTAAACAATACTTATTTTTATGTGATGAACACTAAGTTTTGTAAAGAGTAGAATACTGACCTTTTCCATTATTTATCACAAAAGTATTAGAGTATCTGTTCAACTGAGATATCCTCTTACTAATGCTAGATCATTAAAGGGTTGGAATAATATATTTGGAAACTTGTTTCTATATTGGATATTGTTTGCTAGAACCCCAATAGGAAATGATGACAATAATTCAAGATACACTACCTTGTCTCTATGATAATGGGTTGGGTATATATATTGCACTGCATTTACTAACTTCATGTTAGGAAATGTTAAGATGTTATGAGTTTTAATCACCATCTATGAATAGGCCTTTAAATTTCCATCATAAGATACCAAGTGTATTTATAATACACTAAACTTTCTTTAAGAGCATGCCAAGGGGATAGAAACGTGTTTATTTTCTCAAAGAAGTGAATTGCCAAAACTTGTAAGTTTTTAGAAATATTCCCAAGTCTATTATAACCCCTTCATCCAACCCATGCGAAGATGACTGGTCAAATATTTTATTATCGGGATGTCAATTCAATTCGGCCTAGCTATTTGCTACTTTATTATACTCTTTGGGCTTAAAAACAATCCTACAATTTGGAAAGGAGTCAATAAGTATAAATATATATTTCATAAGAATTCTAAGATTTCAATTGTCTAGGGAATTAGAAGGTTCCCAAAATAAAATGTGGCCAACATTTGCACATTGGTCTCAATTATAAGTCTATCAATTTTTCAAGTCTTATCCATAATCAAATTGGGCCAAATGTTTTAGGTCAAAGGATTCAAATAGATTGTTAAAAATAATTTTCAAGCCTCAATATAACAAAGAGTCTCCTTGATTATTCTTATATAGTGTTTAGTATTTTATACTAGACTATATTAGACCTCCTCACTTAATCAGTTGATAGATTCACTCTGAATACTTACACTCATCAATTGTATAAGCTCTCCTTTATAAGATTATTTATATGGCTATGCGAAATTCATTTCATTTCAAGACTATATTTTAACTATCATATGACAATATTGAAGCTTCTTGTCTATAAAATATAATATTTTTTAAAGAATTTTGGGCAAACTATCACAAAGTGAGAAAGAGGGAGATTATAAAAAAAATATATCTTTTATTGTTTACTACTAAAATCATAATCCATTTCAACATGTGAAGGAAATCTTAGATAGCTAACTCTTAGAAGAGTAAATTGATGGGTGATGTTAATCTTAAAATTAATCCCTTGGATTGACAACCTATATTTCTTTGCAATTAAATTAATTTGAGATAATTCATAATTACAAACTTAAAAACAAATATTAAACTTGGTATGTCCAATAATGTGTGTTTTTTTTCAAAAATAGAAGAAATAGTTGGGGAAAATAAATTCCTTGACCTATGTAGCTTTAGTTGTAGCACAATTTTTCCTTGCAAACACCACTCTCTTCTTGTTGAATTCCATGTTTTACAAGAGTAACATACCTAATGTTTACTCAATGGTTTTCACCTAAGTTTTAACTCAGAAAGTGAATAACTCAAGTATTCCAAAAATAGAGAAATTAAATTTTATTTTTCCATAACATAATTTCACATTATGGATGGGGTGTTGTCCTTTCCAATAAAGGTTGGTTTGGAAGATGTGAATTATTTATGAGTGAAAAACATGATCTTTTTAAAATTATCACCAGAAGATTTGATCCATCACTGCTCCAAATGAAAAATCCCCAAGTTACTATCAAAGTTGAAAATTTTGAACTCCCGATGGTTTCTGTTGAGGACGAGAAGGATCTAAGTGCAAATTATCTGCTTCTATGCAAGGACTATCTTACCAGGGAAGAATAAATAGGAAGTCCTAGAAAGAGAACTAATCCAAGCAAACATGACTCCCTGAGGTAGAATGTGGAGCTATGGAGCCTCTTTGAATGTGTTGGCTTTACCTCGTACTTTGAAGCCATGGAGGGATACAATGAGCAACTTATCTATAATTTTTCCAATGCATTGAGGGATCATGAGGTTGATTTGGGTGGGCTCCATTTCACTATGGATTTTAAGCCGATAGCCAAAGCCATGGGTCTTAGTTATGAAGGAAAGAAAATTTCCAAGGTGAGTATGAGTAATTACCAAACCTATATTGATAAAAAAAATTGAAGCCAAGGAAAAAGCTCATAGATTTCAGAATGGATGCTCCGGGTTGTTGCTCCCACCTCCTTACCACAATGTTTTTTATTTTGTTATGAAATACTTTACTTTAGAGGGTTGTTTCTAGTCTATGCATGGGTACCATCTCCCCATCCTAAACCATATTAGGCATCTAGAAAAAATAAACCTTCATTTTTTCCTCCTCTCATCGCTAAAATAGAGCTTGAATCATCAAGGTTTTATTAGAGATATTTGCAAGTATGTCCTTGCTACCCCCTCACAAATGAACACTTTTCATAATTTGATTGAGAACTTGACCCCTAAAAGCTCAGTTAAAATTAAACCGTTGGAAATCTAACCCCACTCTCCTGAGAAAAAAAAAAACCAACACAAACCCTTCTCCTAAAGTTGTGGACCCCTCATGGACGGTGCTCCTTAAAATTACCCCTGAAAAAATGTAATACTGCTCTCCTCTCTTTAGTTGACAATAAGAAAAGAAAATTGTTGATAAAAAAAACTTGGCTCTAAAAATACCACAATAACAATTATGTATGATCATGATATAAGACCAGAAAGTGGTTCCATTACCCCAATAGTTCATAGGTCAACTCGTCTTTCTCTCGCTACGTCCAAAGGTTTAGATGCGAGCAAGAAAGCCAAAATTTCTGACAACAAGAAAATGGAGGCTCTTGGGGATCTCGAGAAGAAAAAAGGGAAGAGGGTTACAAGGAATGAGAAAGATACTTCCTTAGAGAAGTATGTATCTGATAGTTTGGGTGAAGGTGGACAATTGGAGGAAGAGGTGTCGGGTTCCGAGGATATAGAGGGTTTGATTCAAGAAGAGGAAGTTGGTAATAATCAACAACATGAGGAGCATGATGTGGAGGAGGAGAAAAGCATGGCTGAAGGAAAGGAAAACATGAATGAAACCCCTATCAACCTGGAGGATATTGAAATTAACACCAAGACCCCTTGTAATGTTGATAATCTAAAAGAAAAGGAAATGGAAGTTGCTAAGACAATAATGGAAATGTTGGAATGTAGGATGGAGCTACTTGAAAGGATGCTATAGAAAGAAGACAACTCAAATAGGTTCCAAGTTATTGAGGAGGCAGTAAGGAATGTTTGTAGGGTTATGGATAGTGTAATAAAAAGGGCAGTGATGGCAACTATATCTGGACAGGGCAAGATCAAAAATCAGCAAAGAAAAAAAGGAAATAGGGACAAAGTTGATCGGTCTGGAAAGATGGAGACCAAGGACACCCTCGAGGAAATGGTGGGAGACCTGAAGATGGCTTAGAGTCTAATTGAGGAAACTTATTCCTTTGTTTTGTGTCTAGTTTTGCTTCTTCATGTCTTTAGTTAACTGGTTTTTTGGTATCTTTCTTAGGTTAGTTTTGGATAATGGCTTGATAAGCCTAAACTATGTTAATTTACTCTATACTTTTGATATGAGGATTATGGACTTGTTGGGAACTTATGAAAGGTTATACCTGCCTTATTTAGTTTTTTGGGTTGATGATAATATGATTTGTTAAAACTTTACTAGCTCCTAGATAGGCATATATGTTTTGATTTTGTTTGTGTTGGTTGATGTTTTTTTGATTGGTTTTGGTGAGGAGATGTGTTGTTGTTTCTAATCTTGTTATCTCCTCTATTTTTCTAGTTTGTCTGGGTGTTGTTCCCCAGACTATTTTACTATTTTTGTAAGGGATCAGGGCCCTTTCTCTACTTAATCAATTAAAAACAAAATTACACATTGCATAAATAATTTTTGCATGTTCTTTCATAAATGAAATAACATTACATATTCCAAGTAAATGAAACTCATCTTTTCAAATACAATTACAATTGATTCATGATCATATATATTTATAATTCCATATCTTACAAGAGTTCAAGGTCAAGGTTTCCTCATCTGGATCACACTTCTTCTACGCCACAAGTCTTGGATGTCATCTGCAAGAGGTAGAGCATCACCCAAGCAATTTTCCTCCAACCACGGACTTAGCGGTCACCCGCACACCTTCCTAACCAAAAGTGGCCCTACCCTTCGATGAAGATTTTGGTATGGAAACCTATAGTAATGCACATTTTATTATCTAGTGGTGTTTCCTATTTAAAAATTACGGTCATATAACTATGGATACCCTCTAAACATGCATGACACTATTGACTAGCTATGCAAACCCAGATCACAACGAACCGACAAAGTGTAAGTAGCAAATTTTACACCTACTTTGGATAAAGTTTTGATATATATAATTAATCCACTTTCTAAGAAGTAGTGTCATAAGCTCACCCACCCCTACTCAACTTGGAACTCTACTAAACTATGGTTAACTCTTCTCTTGGTTTTCCCCTAGGGTTAAATATCATAAACAAGATTTCATTCAAAAGTGGTGACACATCAATGTCTGATTATTCGACCAAATAGGTTTGACTCAAACCTATTGAATACCCTATTACATGTAACAATTTGGGACTGGCAATTGCCTCTTATTCAAGTTCTTTCTTTCTAATTCAGTAAACGACTTAACTGGTTATCTTCTTCTAACTAGAGTACCCAAGTTACACTCTTGCAATATTTAGGCTCTAGGAAACTACCTATTACTCAAGTCCTTAGTTTTAACCATGGAAATAATTACTCTCTTATTTTATACACAATTAGTTAACACTAATAACATCATGTCACCAACTAGACGCACCTAGTATCAATATAAAGAACTAACAATATGTCTATATGTATAATCTAGTTGTAAGATTGAATTGAAAATTACTTCTTCATATTAAGTTTCAAATCCTTTGTTGTCATACCTAATATGGCTTCATCCTTCTAGGATTCCATAACCAATATAGTTATTCATGAAATTAAATATCATTTGATCTGATTCAATATTAAATCTTATATTCATAGTAATGTCCAATAATAAGTCAGCATATTAAGCTATTTAACTTCTGATAACTCAACTAAGAATCATTCGACTAATATCCAGATTCCTCACAGTTCCTTCCAAGTTATCCTTTGCATAATTTATATAAGGTACCTACATTTATATGTACATAGACATTCATATATATTTTCCTACAATATGACACATATATTCATATGTTAAAATGTATGATAAGTTCATATCCAATTTGGAGAACATTTTCTACTTGAGAGGAATTTGTGATTCTACACCTTAAAATTCCCTCGCATTATGCCTTTATTTTATAGAGACATAATGCCCTCCTTTTTAAGATTAAATTACCTTGAATAGGTATTGATAATATAGACTCTTGGTCAAAATATAAAATAATATCATTCAATAGATAATAAGGACATATACACTGCTAATACATTTTCAAACCCTCTTTTTGAAAAGTAATATAAACTCATTTGAACATTATATATACAATATTGTATTATTTGGATAATATCATATTACCCTACTTAGCTTCTCTAGCTATGTTATTCCATTGAGCTGGTTGTTTGGGTTAAACATAGCTTTATAGAGAATTGCCCTTCCAATGGGACTTCCTTTCTCTCAAATATAATCATAAATAATGCTTAAATCACATATTGAATTATAATCCAACAATGCATTTCAAGATAACTACTTATTAAGCTCATTTGATTCCCTAATCCAACTTATCTCTTTATATTTTTAGAGTAGCTCTATGCTCAGATAATTTAGCTATTTGTACATGCACTCACATACTTTCTAATAGTATTAATTTGCACACAAAGATAGCACAATAAATTTTAGACAATAGTAAAACTTAGAATCAAAACTAAAATAAGAAAAAGAAAAAAATATTTTAATCATGCCTAGATTAAAATAGCTTGAATTGAGTTTCCTACAACTTATTGCTTCAAATGTGTTGGATGGCTCAGCCTTAAAAAATTGCCTCCTCTATTCTCAACTCTCCTCTTTGTTATTGCTTCTCTTATTTGCTTCTAATATGATAGCTACAACCACTTAGTAATGTACCACTAAAATAATAGCCTTTTTCTCACAAACAATTAACTCCTCACTAACCCTTGAATACTATATGCTCTCTAATTCTCAAATATACTATTTCTTAGAATAAAAAGAACACACAAAATGAATTCAAAATGAACCACCAAATAGTGAGTTGTTGCTCTCCTTTTATACTGCAAATGGGGAGAGGTTGATCCCTTAAAGAAAGCTACATTTTGCTTATTTGTTGCCACCTCTCTAATTTCTTTTCTAGTCATGGGAATTAGTTGTAAAAAATCAATTGTAAAATATCTTTCAATCCAACTCTATCTCCTTCCAAATTGACATGGATTGCTAGGCATAGCCTTTTACATTTGCTGGCAGTTAAAACATAACAAAAAAATTCTTGCAAATGGTGCTTTGAAAAGATAGTTCAAAACCAACTCTGACTCTTATTCCTTCACCCCATTTTTGGGCTACATTATGAATTTTTTACTCATTCAAGCTTTTCCATATTGGCATGACAACTTAATATTTACAAAATGCATGATATGGCACATAGTTCATAGGGTTAGCAACAACAATACAAAATAGTTATAAGAATTGCCTTTTGGGTGGCTTTGTTGCCACCTTATCATGCCTAACATGGAATTTCATGCCCCACATACGGTTTCCATTGTGAATTTAGATTATCATTAGTACATATATTTATATATATTATATTAAATTCCCCTGTTAAAATATACTTATAGCAATCACTATATATATATCAATATATAACAATTATTTAAGTATATATATATATATTAATATATGTATATATATATATATCAATCAATTAAATATAATATATATATTGATATATACAATATATATATGTATCCATTTGGGTTCCCGCATATGTACTACATATCTACGCATGGGTATACATATATATTACTATCTACATATGCTCATACCTACATATGTATGTATATATGTGCCACCATATATATACATATCTATATATTTAAATACACAATATATAACATATGCTCAATCACAAGAGTTTTAACACTTTAACTCAAATTGGCTAAACAATCAAGATTAAAGACAACCAAACCTAGCTTTCCTATCAGTAAAAAAGCTATCAAATTAGGCTTAGCACTTACTGACACAAAACTTAGAATGACTCAACAAGGTTCCTTTAACCTATGCAAGTGAGTGTATGTGTCTAATCAAATAGATATACCAACGGTTCTCATACCAACCTCCTCTCCTGGGTGATACTCTCCCTGCCCCCTCTAGAGGGTTCAAACCTTTCCTATATCAAACTTAGAGAAACATGTTTGTAGTTAGCTGATAACATATAAATCACATTCATCATATATCATAAGAATCATTAAAGAATTCAAAAAATAATTCATAATAATGCGTATTCATACATTTCATTCATCTATTGAAATTCATCAAGACATAATCATGTGTTAAAAACATATTTACTCATAAAGGTAATTGTATTTGGCAAATAAATAATGAGGTGTAACACCAAGCCTCTATGTTGGGCCACCACCCTAGGTGAATTGAGATGTAAAATCTTGATAATTATCTTGTCTCTAAATAATTTTTCTCTAGCATGCTATATTTCAAAGTTCTCTATTTTTCTATACACAAGAAGAGATTATGAGGTCTATTGAGTTCAACTTTAAACCAATCAATTACATTTGTTTTAAATTTTCTAAATCATTTTCAAAAGATCCAATTTGTGAACATATCATATAGTTTGTGTTCCATGAGACCATATTGTAGCTTAAAACTTGTAAAACTATGAGACTGTAGATCTAATTAAGTGTTCTTTGTTACAATTCTTTGTGTACGATTAATCTGTTTAGATCAATTTTAGAAATTATATAAAGAGACTGAAGATTGTAGAAGAATGAGACAAGGATATATAAGTGACACAACATATACGTGGAGAAACCCTTTCAGGAAAAAACTCCACCAAAATCAATAGTGCTTGTATTATTTAACCTTAGAACAAGATTACAATAATATTGTATCAATCCTTGATTGATATGCTTCCTTTCCTTCAACAATCCTTCTTCACAACTTGTGATAAAATTTCATAGAACTCTCATACACTTGCTGCAATTAATAGACAATAATATGAGCATGTAAACTCATAAGAGTTGTACAATACAAGAGAATAAAGCTCCTCACAAATGTAACGCCCTGCCATGCAACCCTAGAGGAAGTTGTAAACAACTACTTAAACAGGCTAATTTTTTTTTCTTAAGTAAAATGAACATGCAAGTACACTACCCATTGCCAACAACCTCTAAGGTTACGAGATAGAGGTTATAAAGAACCTCCAAAAAAAAACATGAATTAAACCAAGACATTCATTTACTCAATCATTTAAACACATACATTCCAATTAAGATAGTTTACATCAAGCATAAAGATAACTTTCCATTTCATTAATTCATAAATAAATATTAGAATTACATCTCTCATTCCCCGAATGAGGCAAGTCCAATACATAAGTTTATAAATACAACTTCCACCTCGATAACAACTGAGGGGTAAAATAAAACAAGATCAACTGAAATGAAATAAAGCAAGAACTGATACTGAAACCCACGAGCTCTCCAACTGGAAGTCTCGTCCACAAGGGCATGAAGAAAGAACCCAATGGATTTAGGTGCACGCCACCCAACCAAGTGGAACCCAAAGGCCGAACCCCCATGCAAGGAGATAGTAACAAGGAATCCTAGCCAAGACCAACACCTCTAGACACAGGCTACATCATAACTGTACCAAACTGAAACAACCAATCACATGAACCTCACAAGTAACACAAGTACAACACACGTACATCACAAGTACAACTCAACATGGTTACATTGCTTCCAAATAAAAAGCAGATCGAATATGAGAAGGTAACCATATACATAGAATCAAACACCAACCATGGTCACATCAGGTATGTCACGGAAACCATACCCACAATAAACAAGTACCAATTATGGTCACACAAAGTGCCATCAAACATCACATCATGAGTTACCCACTGTGGATCGTCAAGATGGTGGCCTCAACCAATCCTTGGCCCTCATACTTACTAATGCAAAATCAAAGGTCAACTATTGTCCTAGTCAGAGTGTCATCACATAGTTCGTCATGAGTTACCCACTGCAGATCGTCAAGATGGTGGCCTCAAACCGATCCCCGGCCCTCATACTTACTAATGCAGAATCAAATACCTTTCATATAGACAAGATAGATGACCTTGCCGTTTCCGGCCTTCCCACCCATCCCAAGCCAAATCGAGCACTTGGGTCCATGAGTGAGGTATAATTATCTTTTTAGTGTGAAGTACTACCCAAACTTCTAAGTATATTGATTTAGTTATCACTTAATTACACCACTTCCGAACGTTACCCAATCTTACCTCTTCCGGGCTCTGGCCCCAAATGGAAGCCACTCTTCTACTTGACAACACACATCACATTCAAACATCAAGGTACAAAGTACAACAAACAAGGTATTACAACCACTCCTTTCTCAGGAGGCAACCTAAGTTCAAACCCTCTCCAAACACTGGAGGTACAAGTTAACAAAGTCACTCCTGACAAGGAGGCACAACTCACATAATCCACTCCTAAACCAAGGAGGTACAAAACATCCCCATTCATAGAAATCGGGTTAATAACAACCAACTTCCCATGCACTACCCAAGGGATTCAAAACAAGGTGACAATATGACACGACAACCCACATAACTGAAATCTCCTACTGAACAAATTTCCCCAAGGCGATAACAAAAGAGGACACATTTAAACAAGCAATTAATCAAGAGTCAAACCCGCTTCGGATTTCCTAAATCCAATTCTTTTGATAAAATTCCATAGATTATTGCCATAATAGAATTGATATAATAACGTCTCTTTCAGACATAAGCATAAATTTGAATCAAATATTCAATCTTTAATTGTTCGAAATTAAAATAAGATAAACATTTAGTACTTTATTGCCTTAATGCAACCGAATAGAATAATGACTCCATTGGACGAGGGCGAAATTTGAATCCAATAACACATATTCTAACTGATTTTAGTAAATATAAAATAACAATTTATTTCCACCATATAGAAAATAACGTTTTAAAGTCATTATATCTCATTTGCAAATTAAAATATTTTAAGGTCAACTAGTCTCGTTATAAAAAAACATAATACCTTCAACCTAATATTTATTTATTTTTCAATACAAATTTTCTACAAAATTTCATCAATTTCAACTACAAGCACCACATATAAATTTACTCCATTATATTAAATCAAATTATTTACTCCATTCTATAATATATGTATATCTTACAATCTATACATATTTAATCACTTTAAATCTTCAAATAAATTAATATTTAATATTATATTATAAAATATTAGACATTAATATATATTTTAGATTTTAATATATATTAATATTTAATACTATAAAAATATAATATTAGAATATTACAACATATTCTATATTTTTATTTTTTATTTTTTAAAAGGAAAAGGACTACTTAAAATTAGGGCATGCTTTTCCCTCGGGCCATGCGAACGCATGAGGGTTAATGCTTTAGGGCCGACAGATTCTTTCCTTAGCCGTGGTTTCATTGCGTAGGGGCGGCGCGAATGGCACAGGGCAGCGGAAGCCGGGCCGATGGTGACGACCCTGTGAGGAGGCCGGCGGCTATGTGAACAGTCACCCCCACCGTTGGAGGTGTTGTTTAACAGTGCCGCCAATGGTGGTGAGGTTGTCCCCACAGCGACCGGCGGGGGTTGGGAAAGTCGCACTGGGCGCAACTCCCTTCCCACGCATCTCCCATGGGGGCACGGTGGGGAGGTGAGCCCCCAGTGCCGCCTCCCTTCCACTGTTGGTTTTTTTTATTTATTTATTTTTGTTTAAAACTTTTTTTAACCTACGAATTTTCCTCTACCTTAATGGCCATTTTCAAAAAATGGTCAGCATAACCCTACCCAAAGAAAATATATAAAAATATATGGATATATATAGGCATGTGCACACACATTCCTTAAAATTTAATCAAATTGAAATTGCACTTAATCTGAAGAAGTAAACAGATGAAATAACCATTTGAAATCAAGAATTCATTTCCTTTTTTTTTTGAAGCAATTTATTTTAAATAAAGGTTTTCTTTCAAAATTGAAACAACAATCCAACTGGGTTTGATTTTGCAAATAACATAGAGGTTTTTAAATGATTTTCCACCTGATTTTCAACCTCAAGAATATACAAATTTAACTTCAAAGCAACTAATTTTAAAAAAGAACAACATGAACCTGGGTTTTTTTTTAAGATGATGAGAGATCCTCATTGTGCCTTTGTTTCTCTTTTCAACTCCACCGATTCTTTCAGCTTTTTCCAAAAACCCACAAACTTCAACAATCTCCTCCTCTCCCTCCTTCAATATTCTCCAAAAACTCCATCCCAATTACTTGTGAAGAAAATTCATAATAATGTAATTTTTCCCAAAAAAATCCTACAACCACCCTCATAAATTCTTCAAAACAAAAAAATAGAAAATATCTAATTTCTTTCAAATTTGAATTCAAACTTCTACAAATGCAATTTAAATCATTTTCTTTTATTTTCAATTTTAATTCCAATTTCCCATTAAAATGTCAATCAATTCAAACAAGCAACTTAATTCAATTCAATTATTTTAATTAATTCAATAAAATGAAGCTAATCCTAGATTAACTCATTTTATTAATTAAATTAAATTAATTAATTAATTAAATGACAACTTCCAACATAACAACTAAATTAATTTAATCAATAACTTAAATACAAAACCCCATTTAAATACCTTTTTTAACCCGAAATTAAATAATGAAGAGAGGGGAAAATATTCAAAGCAACACAACCCAACAAACACCTGATGACATGCAAGGACTAGGGTGACGACTTGGCATGGAAAACCTAGCTACTATCTCCCAATCGAATACTGTTGGGTATTGGAAACGCTCAACCCTATGAAACCAGGTGGAGTCGATGTCCTGTACCTGTCAACCTGCGAACAAAGAGTATATCCACATGCAATATATGTCATCATCAAAACACACCGTGAAGAGGAAATCTCATAATCGCAGGGCGCTCGCAAGCGAGTAATGCGATACCGTCCCCTTCACCAATACAATGCACTAATCGACACATCTAACATATTAGTATAATTCAAAGCATATACATCATTAATTCGAATATCCATTTATGTTAATCCAAAACATGGCATAAAGATAACATCATATTAAAATACCATCACATCAAAAGATAACATTAACGTCGCTTTATAGATAGCGATCAAATAGAAGTCAGCTACCATAGTCAAGGTACAAACAGGAAGTACAACCTAAGAGAACAAAACAATGTTCGATCAAAAGGACAAAACGGAGGGGTATTACAACAAAAATCTATGCCTAGATTGGGCAAGTAGAGTTCCACAATGTAATCTGAAGTCAAACCAAATTCTTCCTCAATTTAGGCACCCCAAACTGAACACTTAACTGAACTTTGGTCAAGAAGACATCATGCAAACTTCACCTCAAATTTGGTGCCCAAGAATGGGCCCACTTGACTGAGCCTTGTAAAGATCTTCTCATGCAAAAGGTGTTAACTAAAAGATGCCAACTTGGGTGCCCAAGGTGGACCCAAGTCAGTCTTAGTTAACTGAAACACATCTCTCCACCAATTCATGCAAACATTATGCATGATTGATCATCCCCACTTAACTAAAAGTATCCACCTGTTATCTATCATGCAACTCAAGTCAACCCAAGTCAACTAGCATTCAACTCAAAATAACTACATGCAACTAAAGATAGTTGAACCATAACTAAACTGAACTGAATTGAACTGATACTGAACTGATAGTGCCACTCCACTCATTAAAAATCAATCCCTAATTTGTAGGATCAAAACATGCATTACTGAAGTGTTATCAATCCTCCAAATAGTTAACTGAAGCAAGGTGGGTTCCACCTTCCATGTGGGCCCCCCATGTCCTCCTATCTTGTAGGAGCTCTTTTTGGACGTCCCCACATGTTCCTATCATTTAGGAATAATCACAAATGTCAATTTACATGTTCATTTTATTTGAATTTAATCTCTTTCTAATCCTAGTGTTGGGGAATACTTTCCAAGGACTTAGGAGATACATGAAATATGTTTAGGATTGCAATTAAATGGCATCCTATTCCCATCACATATTTCTCTAAATCATTCCTTTTCATTGCATGCCAATGGGTGTAGAAAGCTAATAAAGGTTGTGAAATCTCTATTTTCATATAGACACATTAAAAATTAAGGTTGTTGAATATTTCTAAGATTTAACCTACACAATTTACGTTGGACCTTAGCTGCTTGAAGGATTAAATATTTACTCATTGTAATGGTCAGAAACATTAATTTATTGAAAATCCAATATAAATCTTACAATTATTCCATAATTTTTTCTTTATTCCTATGCCTACTCTTGCTTTTATAAATTGCATGAATTTTTGTTTCTTTAATTTATAAGCGTTTGTCTAAATTTATCATCATTCCCTTGACTAGTGAACTAGGCTCCCAATTCTTCTAGTATGGAATCATTTCATCTTGGTTAAATGTAAATGTTTATATCTTTTCAATGGCCTGCTTGGTTTTTCTTTTTTTGATAGGACAGTAAAATCATTTACAAATGATTTTATCCTATGTAGCAGATGATAGATCTAATTTTATATGCTTAAGGTATCATAAACAACAAGATTTGTGATTTAGTTTTATAAAGCTTTTATAATTTCTTGTAAGCTAGGATTGACCCATTCTTATGTTTGTCTTTTCCAGAACTTGAAGTAGTGGTAATCAAATAGTGTTCATACTGTGTATGACTCTTAATTGCATTTTGATGTCTTAATTAGTAAGCAAGATGTTTGATTAAGGATAAAAGACTCTATTACCAAGATTAAGAACTTTTTTTTCTATTCACCTTGTGATTATGATTAAATTTGGTTCAATAAAATGTTGTTGCAACTTGTTTAAAAGGGATATCATCATTATTATTTAATATCATGTTATATATATTGAATAGGGAATATTTTAGAAGTAGAAATAGAAGTAAAGGGGTTAATAAAAAACAAATTTTGGCATAGAGTTTTATTAATCTATATTATAGCGATGTTAGTCTATTATAAGAAATTACCTCTTACCTTGAGAAAGATTAGAAATTGATGTTATTAGGACCTTAAAAGGGTAATAGGTCAAATAGTATATTTATTTTAAATCGAATAGGTTATTGTGTTATAGTTATCAATATTATAAAGGTTGGATTTTTTTGTGTGAGTTAGGTTATTGTGTTATAGTTATCAAAATTATAAAGGTTTTGGATTTTTTGTGTGAGTTAAAGTTATGATAAATCATATAATACAATTCAATCAATTTTAGTTAAGAATATATAATAGAAATAATTGATATTGATAAACATTAAGAAAGGTTGTATTTTTTCCCTATAAATTAGTTATGTTTTTTTACCAGAAAGCTTATTTTAGTTTCTCAAAATTAAGTTGATTATTATCATTAAATATGAAACTCTTTTATTATACTACTCATTTAATTTTTTAATCAATTGATAAACTATTATGTCTTCAAATCCTACAAATAATATAGGTATAATGTACAAGTTAAAATTGCATTTAGATAAATTTTAAGAGAAACAAATTGATTGGATATGGAAAACTCAAAATGTAAGAAATTGATATTAAAGAGTAAAACTAGAGGGCTTAGCTAGCTCTTGTAATCGTTGCATTTTTGGTACAATACCAAATTGAGATTACTTATGGGATTTATATTTATCATTACACTTTCCAACATGTATAACAGAGTTTTATTTTAAATAGATGTTGTATATGAGTTTATTTTACTTGATATAGAGATAAAAATTGGATTCATATGAATATTGTACTTTATTTTTACCATGTGTGCTTTATTTAGCATGTACAATATATAATTATTTAATGTTTTGACTTATACCTTTCTGTCAAGTTGTTGCAAACCTTCAACCACATCAAGAGATTGTTAACATTTCAAGCATTGTTCTAAAGTAACCATAGCAATCCCATTACTAATTGCAGTAAGCATTGCCTCACCACCAACTAAGTCATCTACATTTATGAATTAGAATGGAATTTGTGAAACTAACATTAAAAATTTTGTGACTAATGTTTTAACAATTTTTCATGAGATCATTGAACAAGCAAGCAAAATGAGCCTAGATGTATACCATGTGAAAGAGTTTGAGATCCAAGTTATACATAAAACTATAAATCAATTCCATGTAACATATGAGAAGTTAGTTGCTTTTTGTAATCTCTTACAAGAGTTGAGCTATGATGAATATTATGGAGCGGAGAATTCTTCTTCTATCAAATGTGCATTCCATAACATTCTGAGTGATATGTAGTTTGAGATTGCTATCATGGCATTTAATGCATACAAATAGTTAAAGATATGAATTTTGTAATGAAAAATTATGATACCACAACTCCATGTAACATGTAAGAAGTGTTGGGTGAAAATAATGTAATCAAATTTTCAATAGATTACGCTATCTAGATTTCAGCCATAGCTATGTGAGATATAATCTCTCTTCTTAGAAAGGGGAGGCACCCTTCTTACCACTAATAGAAGCTATAGTAAAAATAATGAAATAATTAAAAAATGTACACTACACTTACGAAATGAGGGGGTGTGTTACATTCATACTTCTCCCTTTTTTCAAAGAAGACGTTTACAATGCTTCATGATTTGGAAAGTCCTAGATTTGATAAATGAAACTTAACAAACAACAGTAATGTCGATATCTCTATCTTGTCAAAGAAAAGCGTAGAGATACTGGATATGATTTATAATAATAACAAAAGAAAAGGAAAAGGGAAAGCTCACGAAGGCACAAAGTCATTCCGTAGCTTTTTCAATGTTGAATATGTAGAAGCATCATTTGTCGTATTAGAAGTACAAAGTCTTCTTAGATACAACAATTCCTTGAACCGTATGAATGATTACAAGCACAAATTCTTGTAGATCTTTCAACCAAAACATCCACACATAAAATCAAATCCAAATAATATATGTAACACAAAGTTTACATAAACTACTTGAAGCCCTTTAGATATCATACACCAATCACCACCGATATAATCAAATCATAAGATAATTGATCCCAACACAAAGTCTGGTATGCAATCCTCTTCTTTATTGATTAGATCTAGATTCACAAAATTGAATACAAAGCTTCAATGTTTGTTTCAAAGGAGCAATACTTTGTTGCAAAATATCCAAAGGTAACCATTACAATAGAAATCCCTCTTATTTATAGAAAAGAGGGAAGAGAAAATTTAGGAAAATCAGTTGAGCAAAAATAGGAAACCCTAATCTAACTAAGTGTAATTTATTTCTATGTAATTACATCTCATATTTTTGGTGTAATTACACTTTACAAGAAGACATTTAAGATGTCAAAAACTATTTACAAGATGCATAAAGGGAAGCATCAAAATTTTCAACACTGGGAGATCAGGAATCTTCATGGTTCCTTGCTTGGGCGCGGAGTCTTCATATTTCTTCTTGGTCTCTTGCATGAAATTTTCATCCAAACCAACAGTGTAATCCACAAGGGTGTGAACTCTTGTGATCGACCTTCTAGGGGATGAATGGATTTTCTTACACCTATGAAGATGTGTCTTGAGATTATCAAGTGTCAGTCTATATCACAAATTACATGTATTGAGGCTTTTGAAAAACTGGCATCCTCAACTTGCAGCATGACTTCTTTGTAGATCTAGGATAGTTCACTGGATCAGAAAATGTCATCTTCAAGATCACTTGATGAAATCTAGAGAGAAACTGCAAGGATGATGGATCCACTGGTGTCAAGAAATACATGCCATATGGGGAAATGTGAAATGAGTAGGCGATATGAAGTCACTATGATTTGGCCATATGGTGCAAAAAATGAGGTGTGAAATGTGAGGTGGAAGCGAAAATGAAGAAAACTAGTGTTTCAAAGTGTTAGGAAAAAATACAAATTTTGGTGCTCGAGCGGTGAAAATCACCGCTCAAGCATCAAAGAGTGAAGTTCATTTAGTGTTCGGGTGGTGAAAATCACCGCTCAAGCACCAAAATTTTATGTGAAAAGACTAAGTGTTAGGGTGGCGAAAATCACCGCCCGAACACTTAAGGGTTGGCATTGGCGGTGTCCTCGCGGGGATTTTCACCGCCCTAGCACTGGGATGCTGAAGTTTGATGAGTGTCATGGTGGTGAAAATCACCATCCAGACACTTGGGTATTCTGATGAGTGGGTTTCATGGTGGTGATTTTTACCACCAAGACACCTCGATACTACTTGGCGTTTCGTGCGACGTCGGCGAATTTCTTCGCCCAAACACCAAAGTTTGGAAAGATAACACACGACGGGGCTTCAAATTATGTGTGGTGAGACTGATGCAAAGGTAAGGAATTGAGAAAGTAAAAAGACCAAACGAAGGGACGATGAACCAAAAATGTCCAAAACAATCAAGGAATGAAAAGCATTTAAGAAAAATGATTAAACAGAAATGAAGAAGAGAACATACCTCGAATGGTGGATGATTGATAAAGATGACAAGAGTGAAAATGAAGAAAAATGGAGGAGGAAAACAAGATTCAATCTTGTGGGAGGCAACCTGGGATAGCGTTGGAGCGACGGGAGGAGAGGATTCATAAACGAAATGCGAAAATAAATCATAATATGAGTTAAAAACCTAAAAAATTAACCTAAAACCCATGCATTAAATGCGGAGTACAAAACTCAACATAACTAGCAATTAGGTGCTCGGGCGGTGAAAATCACCGCTCGAGCACCAAGGTTAAACAATGGCTAGGTGCAACAGCAGTGAAAATCATTGCCTAAGCACCAAAAATAGTTAAAATTTGGACTAGGTGCAACAGCGGTGAAAATCACCTCCCGAGCACCAAAAACAGTTAGAAAATAGCTAACTCCTGGTTTGAAAGGAGTCGCAAACTTAAATTCGAGCCTATCGTCACCTACCTGGACTAGGCAAGATCAAAGACCATGTGTTAAGGACAACTTCAAGATTGTCTCGTTTTACATGCTTGAAACACACGTGCCTAGGAAATAGACTAGTTTCGTAGGGGGGTTATCTATGGATCAAGCGCTGCTAGATTCTGTGATAACAAGAAGTTAACTACTTTTTGCACTCTGACGAGAGTTGAGCTATGATGAACATTGTGGAGTTGTGGAATGCTTCTTTTATCAATCGTGCATTCATAACTTAATACAAATATTATATTTGTATATCTTATCATGTATTCATTTTTTTAATTGTATAGATACTTTCTTGCATTATTTCACAAGCTGATTTATGCACCTTATGTTCAATGATTGGAATCCATTTTATAATTTTATGTAGAACAAGAGATGTATTTTTTAATACGACTATCACATCCAAATTATATAGAATTTTTTTAAATATAATATCCTTCTCTCCTCCCTCATTTTTTAAAATAATATTTCACATGGTTTAAACATCTTTCACCAAATTAATTGTATCTATACTAAGTAGTCATTAAATTACACTTTTGAATTCTATTTTATGGTCTTACTTATATTTTGAACAAATATTATACTTTTCTATTCAATTATTGCATCTAAATTATTCACTATATTTTCTTCTCTCTTTTTTCTCATACGATCAACTCTCTTTCAACAATAAATTTGAGCAACAACTCTAAAAATAAAAGTTTTAGGTACTCTTCTAAAGCATACAAATATTTGAATAACTTAATAATGCAGTTCCAAGTTCATTTTTACCATTCATTCTTTATTGTTCAAAGAAATTAATGAAATATAATTCAGATTGTTAACCATGTTATACTTTTCATTCAATGTAATTTTATAAGAATATTGAAGCTCCCCCAAGCTATGTCTTCATTATTGACTAAAAATGCAATCAATATTATGAATGATGAAAACCTAAGCTTAGATCCTCATCTCCAAGTATTAGCTACCTCAAACTTTGGTAGTGGGACTAAGTGAAACAATCAATATAGAATAGATCTCTCTAGTAGAGTGCATAAAAAAAGAGCATCATTGCGAAAAAAGTACAATCATTATGTAACTTCTAAGATAACTCAAGAGGGGTCTATAGTAAAACTCATAGAATATAGTTTTCCCATCATTTGTAGGTTAAGGTGAGTAAATAGCTTCAACATTTTTTCTAAAATCTATTATTATATTTTCAACTTCTATAATATATTACAAATAATTTTCCTTATTACAATTACATAGGTGGATTGTAATTTCACAACTAAAGCTTACATGTACAAATCATGACATCATTGGTGATTATGTATTCCTCTTTGTAGAACAAGAGGAACATGTACAACAAGATGCTACTATATCATGTGATTCACCTATATATTTAAATGAAATTGACGCATCCACAAGACCAAATTCTAAAATAATATTGTTTGTCATAAATCCATCTTAATATAAGAAGGAAGTATTTTTTATCATCACTCCTATCAAAAGCTTGAACATATTTCAAAAAAGGAGGACTATCAAAGGTTGTGTAACTATGAAGGATGAAATCCACTAGTACAATATGAAAATAGGGAAGTGGAAAAGTCTTTAGCTTTGATATTATAGATAGTGAACATTTTAAAACATGTGTCACTTTCTGATTTAGATCTTCATTACATAAATATTTGTATTGGAGCTATATATACATTATTTGGTGGGACCATTAAGGCTACTAATAAACATTACAACAAGATAAGTAGTGAAATGTAAATATATTTACTTGTTGAATCAAATGCATCTCTCTATGAAGATGACCTCTCCATTCCAAAATATCAATTCTCTTTCACGCCTAGCAATGAAATTGTAAGAGTAATAATTCACTTGTTGATGTTATTGGAATTTTCATTTGCATAGATCCAAGCTCTACAATAAGGAGGGAGGGGAAAAATTATCTAAGGTGGATCATCAAGATATTAGATATTTCTACATAAACTACTGATGTGACTTTATGGGGATCAACAACTTAGAAAGAAGGTGCACAACTTCAATAGATGTGCCACTTACAATAATCCATTATTCTTTCTATTATAAATATACATGTCAGTGAGTATAATAGAAAGGTGATAATAAAATTTGTCACTACACACATGTCTATAGAGCTTTCAATATAGAAGAAATAGAACAACTAAAAACTTGGTTTAAATAAAATGGGACTGAAATTCTACCATCTTCCATAAAATTTGTTGATATTCCTATGCTTATTACATGAATGACAATTAGAAACATTCAAGAATAATCTACACACATAATACAACCCATCCAATTGATTGTAAAGAAAACAACAAAATTAATGAAATCTAACTCATTTTTAATCCATCTTGTCCTATTTAGTCAAATGGAAAATAATGTAAGAAAAGAGTTCCAAAATGAAGATGAAAAGTAGTATTTTTCAAAGTGTGAAGCCACATTTGTAGATAGTAATTATAGGTACATAATTCAAGTGAAACTAGAGGATCATACATATATAATATGGGCAATTGCATTTGATGAGCCAACAATGACAGAAGAAATATATACCCTACAATTTAACCATGATGTAGAAATAATTATTGAGGAAGTGGTAATAAATGTGCTCCTTAGGCAATTCCTCTTCACATTTTCATACAAAAATGAGACATACAATAATGAAGAACGATTGAGAGAAATAATTGTTAAGATTGAGAAGATAGATTTCACTACAAAGAGCAATCTCTTTCTTGGTAAAATCAATGAGTTGTGCAATGATAAGAACAACTAGGCCTACATTCACTATTTCCCATGGAATAATGTGTATATTCTTCTATATGTGTGTGTGTATGTGTGAATTTTTGTGTAGTTTTCCAAAAATACTTGTTATATCTATCTATGTCATAAAACATAAAAAATTAACTCCTTCAGTATTACATGTTTCATTTAGATTGTATTCACCTCAACTACGTTTCCTCATTATAGATAATTGTAATTGCATTCCTTTTTTCTCGTGTTATACGTAATTGTACAAAAAAATAAAATATTTTATTTTGGTGCATGTCTTTTGATTAGAACTATTAGTAATCTAGCCTACTATTTTGAATTACAGATGATGGACTTAGCAACGAAAAAAATCAAACTGAACCCCATCAAATAAAATTTTAAAGACTACAAATTTGTAGAATTCAAGATTATTATTCTCATCCTAAAGAGGAAATAAATTATCATCATCATATGTAAAATATAGAGAAATACCAAAAATAATAGACCTATCAACACACCAAGATCAGAATCAATGCTACTATGCAACACATACAAGAAAAATAAAATGAATCAAGAAATACAACATCAAACAACAATACTAATTTCATGATTGCATCAAAAAATTGATATAGAATAGATGCACTATCAAAATTACAAATGTGCACTATATGCAAGGAATGCTACCTTGACATGTTTTTTCATTCATCAAATAGTAATTCTATTTGTAAAATATGTCTCACTAAGAAAGGCATACATCGATATTAATCACTTAATAATATGAACCAAAGAGAACAACCTACTGTGTTGAAAGATCTCATGCAAGTATAAGAGATGCTTATAGCAAGAGTAAACCCAATATTACAAGTAACCCACCCTCGTGGAGGGAAATACAAATACAATGGTCACACGATTAGCTTCTCACAAGATATAAAAAATGTTAGAAAAGTACCTCCACATATAATTAAAGACTTAGATGTCCTAATAGTTTAAAAATTGCATACATGAGGAAACTATAATGACTATTATGTAAGTAGAAGTCATATTAGAGATGCAGTGTAATACAAGGTCAAATATGGCCCATACCATAGTGACATAGAAATAAATGTTGACTACCTAGAACAAATCCCTAAAAAAATTATAGATAATTTATACATGCTTCATACCATTGAAATTGATGAAGAAATAGTGGTCCCAAATAGTGAATCTAGCATAACAAAGACCAAACTAAAAATGTGTCAACATATACATCATCATTTATGGTTAGACTACAAAATAGATGTCATGAGCTAGAAATCATTAAAAAAACACTAGAATTTGAAGATCAAATTGATAACACTATTGATTGGCCTAAAATAAGCTCATCTCTAATAAATGAATACAATATTGAGGGCCTCTTTGATATGGCATTTCCCACACTCTTTCCAAATGGAAATGTATTACAAATGCAACTATGGATTAGGGAAGTACAAATATATGAATATGCATTACACTTAATGAGATTTCATGACCAAATATTTGGAAGGCATCCAAGGTTTTGATATTTTATCTCCAGTCTTATGATGCACCATCATATCCAAGGACTTGCAATGATTTTCATTAAAAGAAAGTAAAATGAAACATACCAATCATTATTGAAAACCTTTGTACACAACTAAAAATATCCATAACACACAATTTCCTAAGAAAATTATGCATTTTGGATCTTCCATGAGAGGGACAAGACCATATTGGAAAAAGTGACACTAAGCTATCAAATATGATCAACCAAATAATATCTCCACTTTATTCTTCACATTAAGTGCAGAAAATACAAAATGACTAGATTTACAACAAATAATCTCAAATGACATAAGATTTATAATTGAATCAAATAAAAACTGCACATATAACATAATTAATAACCCCCATACCACATCCCTATATCTACATCAATTATTCACAATATTTCATGAGGAGGTCATTGAGAAACTCCTCCATACAAAAGATTATTAGTATAGGTACAAATGGAAACATTAAGGGACCACACATGTGCATGGATTCCTTGGGCTTGAGAATCAACCAAACATGGACAAACTTGATTATAAAAATAGCCTAGAATTGGAAAGAGCAAGAACATTCTTTGACACATATGCCATTGCTTGGAACCCTCATAATACATCTCATGGAAATAATGTAATACATTGATCTCCACTTGATGATTCATGCTTACTAAACACAATTGAGACCTTCATTACAAATCCTTTGATGACTATAAAGAGATAATTAATCATGTCTAAAGGCACACAAAATTCACTAAGGGAACATGCCTATGTAATAAGGGAAAAAATGTATAGTTTCAATACAATGCTCCATGGAAAGAACAAATTGTCTCTACCTTATCATGTGACAATGTTGGCCAAAAAAATATGAACCTGCAAGAAATGATGATAGATTAAACATGCACAACCCATAAATGATTTCAATCTGGAGAGCTAATATAGATTGCCAACCTTTCATATCATTAGCACTTGTTCTCAAATACATTTCTAGGTATGCATCAAAAATAGAGAGAAAATCTAAGAGTTGTTTTAATATGCTTACAAGAATTTCTAAAAATCAAAAACATGAAGACCAGTCTATAACATCATGTCAAAAATTCATGACTGAAATAATGGTAAGAGTGTTATATAGGTGCACAAGAAACATGTCATATGCTCCAAAATTACCCTTTTTCATTTGTAACCAATATTTTATATCATTGAATGTTGGTCAAAAAGTATTTCATTGACTAACAAGGACAAAAAATGAAAAAAACTCCAATCTAGCTACTTACATTCCTATATCCAATGCCCTCCACAATTGGAACCAATAACATTAATTGAATGTACAGTATCCTTCTCATATTTTACATGTTGCAAAGGATGTAAATAAAAAGAGGAAAGAAAAAGAGACAATCAATATTTCCCAAAGTTCTATAATAAACCATAACAGGAATCAAAATATTTTGAATTTTTTTGTTGGAGTGAGTTACTCTTATACAATAATTTTTGTGACATAAAATTGACATAGGTCTTACTAAAGATACACTATAAAAAATTAGAAATAGATGAATGCAAACATGATATATGGCATATCGATCTCACAACTAAAATGGAAGCTAACTATAAAGATGAAGAAGATAGTGATAATGATATGAACACAACAAATACAATAGAAATGAATGAATGGGAATTTATAACAAATGGGACTTACTAATAATGTCAATCTAGATGAAGTCCAAAAACTCAATAGGCATGATTTTGATAACGATAAAAGATGGGATCGACATAGTATAACCCCAAATTTACATGACACTACAATTTAATTTATAAACATGAATAAAATGTGCAACCAAGATGGACACATGCCCTTTAGATTCAACATCTCGAACTGTACACTATCACCAAAATAAAAAATAGCACTTACAATTTAATTACAAACCATTACAAAGATCATTCCTTAAATAAACCCTTGCATATGATCATTCAAGGAACTGTAGGAATCATAATATCCTACCTTATCACTTGCATAAGAAATGCACTTCAAAGTAAGCTACCACAACAAAAGAGCCAACTACTTGCTCTAGCTCCTACAAGATTTGTTGCATTAACATACATACATCGACTATACATTCAATTCTTAGGATTCTGATCAAAGAAATGAAACCATTGCAAGGAAAGACAATAGCAATATTTCAAGAAGAAATAAAACACATAAGATACATCCTCATTTATGAGATGAGCTTCATAGGGCTAATTTTACTACTAAAGATATATAGTAGACTATGTGAAGCATTTCCCCACACACAACATCTTTGATTTGGTGGAGTATCTATAATTCTAATGGGTGACTTAGCACAACTACCAACTATCATGGACAAACCTATCTACACATCATACTCAAATTCCAAAATTTTATGATAATAATTTACCATGATTGTTACATTACAAATAATGTTTCTTCAACAATGTGACAATCCAACTCAGACATGTTTTTGTGCAACATTATAAAACATACATAATGTAGAACCACCACAACAAGATTTGGGAGATGTTAATTATTCACACAAACAAACTACTTACAACAATTAAAAAAGAATAATTTGACAACTCAACACACCTTTTTTCTATAAATGACTTAGTGAGACTACACAACAAAAGAATGCTAAAATTAATAAATCTTCCAATTACAATAAATATTGTAATAAGCACAAAAACCAAATAAAATATTGAAGTTGATGATTACCAACTTTAAAAAAAACTATTATATAAAGGCCAACAAATCATGCTAAAAACAAACATATGGACTCAAGCAAGACTAGTAAATGGATCTCTTTGGGCGGTTGTTGATATTGTTTACAATCTTGGATCTAAACCACCAAATGTTCCAATGTATTTTGTAGTAAGGATCAATAACTACAATGGTCCATAATGGAACCATAATGATCCAAAAGATATACCTATAATACCTATATCACTAGGTAATCATAGGCAAATACCACTATCCATGGTATGGGAAATCACTATACATAAATCACAAGGCATGACACTACAAAAAGAAACAACTGATATTGGTAAAATAGAGAGGCAAGGACTAAAATTTACAACTATATCAAGAGTGAAATCATTAAATGTTCTTTGTATTCAACCAACTTTCTCTTTTGAGAGGTACTCGAGAATGCAAAACAATCCATACACAATTATCAAAAAAAAAAGAGGAGGCTCAATTATAATTACTCTCATTATGAAAATTTGAGGTATGCAATTGTCAATCCAATCTCTTTCACATTGATGTTAAATTTAATTTCTCACTACCCACTCTATAATATATTCTTCAAAAAAAAATCCTCAACTAACTCTTTCAAACCTTTTTGGTATATAGGTGGATACTTAATAGACAATCACAACCCCCCCAAAAAAAGAGATTTGTCCTTCTCATCCAAATTATGTTTTCTTTAGTTAGTTACATTACATAACTTCTTGTTGTTCACACTATATAGCTTTCTACTAAACTAGGCAAAATAAATCACTTCAAAAAAACAATTGCAAAATCTTAGTCCAATATAAGTTGCAATGGCTATAGATAGGGTGATAGATGTGAGGTGTAAGGTTGGTTATTGGTCAACATCAAATACATGTAAGAAATGTTAATGGTCAACATTAATTTTAAATTTAATTATTTTTTTCTAGGATATCTATATAAAAAGACACACATATATGGATTACAATTCCTTCTCTACTCTAACTCTATATTACCTGTTATTGCAAAGCCAATTCTATATCCAACAAAAATCAATATTGAAAATGGCAATGGACATGACATCAAATATTGTTACAATGATGTCACTCATCTCAAAACTCAAAATTATGATTAAATGATTAGTACACAATTATAATGTATAATTTTTTAATTAGTACTTATAAATTCAATTATAGACCTCCTCTCAACATATTTTATATAAAATACAATTGACTACGATTGCCCCTCCTTTCAATGCAAGTGCTAGTTTACATTTAAATTAAAATATAGGTATCTCTCGAGTATCATTCTTTTGTGTAATATTATAATATGAATTCTTATGGAAAAATCAATTTGATGTTCAAACTTTACTTAAGCATGTAGATCTATAGCTCAAATGATTCATGGGGCAACTTTTTCTACATTAGGGGAAGCGTATTGTACTCCAAATCAATGGGCTTACTCAATATTTTGTGTATTTAATTCACCATCAAAGGGAGCACCAAATCACCAGGCAACCCATAAGATTATGGATTCTAGACAAAAAAAATTAGTGTTTATTTTATTTCTAAAATGACCTATGCATTTATGTAATCAATCATTTATGAATTGAAAACTATAATAAATAGGATTGGCCACTTTTTTTTAAAACTAATTTTTAAGTTACAAAATGATTTTCTTGTAAATATATTTTGTGTGGGATAATGTTAGTTTTATGTGTGGCTAGAATTTAAATTTATGCACACTAACTCTATGTTTGGCTTAAGTGTGTAAATTCTACTTAAATTTGAGCAGCTAGAGTGTTCCCATGCAATTTTTTTACTATGGTAAAAAAGATGATTTAGAATCTTTCCTTATTTTTTAGAATATTTCCCTATTTTAGTAGAGCAACTATTATTTTAGAATTAAAAATAAGCTTTAAAAAAAAAGGAGGGGCTTAATAAGCAACATATTGCTAAAAAAATTACCTGACTCCACAAATTTATTTCCCTCCTTTTTAACATTTGCCTCCATTTTTTTCTCCAAATTTTAACTACACAAATTGTTTTTGATATGATAAGTAGAATTTATAGGGTTTCATACCCTTTACACATCGAGCCCCAAGGGCCAAAAAATATCAAGTCCCAAAACAAGATAAAAACAACTAACAAAAAAAAAAACCGCAGACACAACGAACCAACAGCCGATAGGAACACTAACTAGCAGTCTCCCAATTCTGAGAGAGGAGGTTAATAGCATCCTCCCCAACCCATTCAAGACCATCATCCATAGCCATATCCATTTCTTCCTTTAGCACAATAGAGAGGGTGTTATTCACACAGTGGAATAACTTGACAGTGAACCAATTCAAGCCATTGAACTTCTTCTCAAGCTTCACCATCCGCTCCAGCAACACACTATGATTAGCCTCTTTATCCATGATCTTTGCCAAGCCAGCGTGCTCCACATCCAGAGGGTCAGAGGACTGGAAAGCCAAGTTATCATTAGGTGTTTTGTTGAAGGCCAAAAAGGTGCTAGGACCTTCAACAAACTTCTCCTCCTCTTCCTTAGAATCTTCCGCATTCCTATTACCTTTGTTGTCAAACCGCTCCTCATCAGAAGAAATTTCCCTAATCTGCACTTTCTTATTATTTTTTTCCAATCTACTAGATCTTCTAATGTTGGTATTTTCAACCCCAGTCTCCATCATAGCAGAAACCATGGTATCCCCCTCAGAATATTCTCCCACCACATTCTTTCCTTTGCTATCAGTGGTTGACAGCTCCGCCAAACCCTTCCCCTCATCCTTCACTTTCTTCTTTGCAGTAGGTTTGTTGTCAGTCTTAGCAAGGGTAGACTTAAGCTCACAAAGACAAGTCATGGCATTAGATTGGGTAGTCCCTGCATCCCCCTTCAAATTTTTGGCGGTCAGTTTGGGTTTAGGGGTATCAGTAGTCACAATGGGGGTTTTTCTTTTGGGACCCTTAAACTCAACCGAGGAGATATTGGCCTGAGTAGATGGTTCAATTTCCTCAATGAAAATAGTAGAAATGGGTTTAGGCAGGTAGAGCACAAGGTGAAAATTATAAAGCCTCAAGATGAGGCCTTGGTGAAGCAATAGGAGAGGAGCATCCTCAGGGTTTTGGGCAGCAGTTTTAATGCACTTCTCAACAGAGATTTCCAAATCAATAAGTAAGAAAAATGGGAAGCTTAACAATATTTTATGGTGAAGGTGATTCAAGAGAGGAAAATGATAGAAATAGAAATTTTTATATTTACCTTCTAAGGTGACATACTTCATGAGAGCGATATAGACCTGGTCCCAGGGTCATGAGACAACATCTCTTTCAAAGTTGGACTGAGAGCAAACATGTTTTTCATTACCCACAAAGAAAGCATTAAGGATTTCATTGTCCTGAGCCTTTTTGTGCTTAGGGTAATTCTTCTTGGTGCATGACATCCTCATTGCCTGAGCAATCACCTCTTCATTCACCTTGAAGGAAATACCACCCATAGTAACCCTTCTTTCTTTCCAAGAACTCGCAAATTGCGTAGACAACTTTGGATCATGCCCCACCAATCTTTCCATCAAAGATGCCAAACCACCCTCAACACATATGTGCCAAACCAGCAGGTCCTTGTGAAATTCCACACAATTGTTTGGCTTCGTTCTCATCCTATTGCCACCCATATTGCCACTCTGCACACTGAAAAACCAGGAACTTTGTGAGAGAAAAAGGTTATAATTTTTGACAAAGTGAGAGGTCACCCAATCACTAAGATTTTTAAACCAAACTAGAATGCCTTGGGCAATCAAGACCGTGTACCGAACACATGCTTGAAGAGTAAAATCCCAAAAGGAAAACCTCAGATCCTCATTAGTGAAAATATTCAAACACTTGCAGCTAGGTATGCATAAAATGATCGATTTTCTAACCATGTTTCCTTTGCACAAGTACTGATGAAAGTTGGTCACGAGGCCAAAATTAGAATTCCCTAAAGTCCCGTCTTTTCTCCATAGAACCAAACTAGCCGAAATGATATGACAAATCAAAAGCTTCACAACATAATTATTTGTTGCATCAAATTTGAAATAAAAAATCTACAAGGATTTTCGCAAGCTGAGATAAGACCTCAACAAAGGATTGTGTAAGACCAAACTAAACTTAGTTGTAACATCAATGTACTCCCCATTACTCCTCACAATTAGCTCTTTGATATTGATTTCCACCCCAAATTTCAAAATTTTCCACTTGTTTGACACCTCAATAGTCGACCCTGTCCACAAAGCCCAATAGATAAGAAAGTGGACCCCCCAAAAGGCCATAGCAATCATAAAATTAATTATCATCATGAAAAATACATGTGCCCTGTTCCTTAAGGATTAAACCTTGTATACCTAATGGTAGGTTCCCCAAGTTCTTCCAACACTTAGAATCTCTCAAATGAGGACCTAAATTAGCCAAAGCATCAATAACTTGATTACCCTCTCAAAAAATGTGGGTAGCAACCTTCATATTCAGCTTAGACATCAAAAATTTAAATATAACAATATGTCATTAGTACTCCATCCCAGCAGTCTTCCCATATTAATGGCATCAATTAAAGACTTAGAATCCCCTTCAATAAGAATATTCTCAATCCCATAGTAACAGCCAATTGGATGCCCTTTAGCAATGCCCTAGCTTTTGAAATCATGGAGGACTAAACACCTATTCCCCCGGAGTAACCACCCATGAACTTACCCTTCCAGTCTCTGATTATGCCTCCCATACTTTCCTTGACCAAGTTTCCCTTGGCAACACCATCAAAATTGAGTTTATGCCAGCCATGATCTGGGGGTTTCCAAACAGTGTCTCGTCTAGCCTGAAACCTAGAATTTTCAAAAGCATTAGCCTCAAGATTTAGATTCCAAGCTTTAGCCATTTTAATTTCCCACTCAGCAGGGGCTTTGTCCGGATTTTTCCCTTTGAAAATCGAGATATTTTTAGAAATTAGCTTTGAACCTATACCAAAAACCTCCTTAGGGCTTATCTCAATATTCCTGAATAGCCTGTTATTCATCTCTTTCCACAAGCACCAATAGATAATGGGGGGAACCTGGTTCCAAATCTCCCGTGTTAAGGGATGATGGAAGGGCCCATACCAACCCAAAATAAAGGATTCAATTTCCTTGCACATAGTCCACTAAATGCCCAGATGCTCCAGGGCCAGCTCCCACACACTTGTAGCAAACAGGCAGTGCAAAAGCAAGTGATCCATAGACTCTTCATTGCATTTTCATAACAAGCACCTATTAGGGATTTGGAATCCCCTTTTCCTTAGATTATCCTAAGTAATGATTTTGTTATGGCAAGTTGTCCACCAAAAAAAATATATTTTCGGGATCATGTGTATGTTCCAAACCTATTTCAGAGTCCATGTTCATTCTCCTAGTCCGATAGCAGATTGTAAGCCAACTTAACAGAAAGATTACCCTGTCGATCATTAGTCCAGTAGAAATTATCCTCCATGTTGCTTAAGGGTAGTCTGATAAGGGAGAGCAAATCTTGTAGAGACTTAGCCAGATAACACAACTCAGGAGACAAAGGGTAGCAAAGGATCAGATCTTTCCACCTCCTAGCACCAGGTTAGCCAAGTAGGTAATCACTAATGTAAAAGTTGAAGAAGAGTTGTGTCAGCCTCATAAGGTTTCTGAAGTTATAGAGGAAAAGAGGGTTGTCTAACAACAAATGGTCTTCCCAGAATCTGATACAGTTACCATTCCCAATCTTCCAACTCATCCTAGTCTTATGCAACCCCTATAATCTACAAATATTCTTCCAATCCAAAGAACCCAAAGGATGATCCTTAGAGAGGAAATTAATTAAGGTTTATTATTGAATATACTTAGCATTCATAATCTTGCACCAATCCTTATTATTCCTCAGCTGGTCCCAACCCACCTTAGCCATCAAGGCCTTATTGGTGCAAAGGATATTCCTGATCCCAAGCCCACCACAAAGTTTAGTTTTACAGAATTTGTCCCATCTAACGAGAGCAAAAATTTTATTTTCCTCAATCCTCGACCATAGGAAATTCCTTCAAATTTTTTCAAACTTCTCAGCAATATATATGGGGATCTTGAAAGGGGAGAGGAAGTAAACAAGGATCCCTTGGAGAGTAGAAAAAAAAAGTTGTAGTTTTCTAGCATGACTGAGAATGGAGCCTTTACAGCCTACCAAATTCCTTTGGATCCTTTCAAGAATTGAGTTCTAGAAGGTAGGAGTGACTTCCTTGATAGTAAGGGGTAATCCAAGATACACTGATGGGAGAGAGCCACCCATACAGCCCAGAACAGTAATCATCCAAGCTTGGAGAGCAGGAGTGTTGTTGAAGAAGTAAATCATGCTTTTATTATAATTTATACATTATCCAAAACAAGCAGCATAGTTATCGAGACAACTTTTCTATTTCTTGATTTCAATCACAAAGGCTTTTCCAAAGAGAAACGTATCATCCACAAATTGTTGTATAACAGTCGGATCCAAGAAGGAGGCATCCTTAACACCCCTAATAGACCCCTCCAACAATAGTTTAGATATGTTCTTGCTCAAGACATCTGCAACCATGATAAATAAATAGGATGAGGGGATCCCCTTGTCTAATACCTCTCCCAAAATTAAATAAACCAAAAGGTTACCCATTAACCAAAATAGAGTACTTTACTGTGGTAATGCATTCCATCAAAAGGTTGACCACCCCTTAGTTGAAACCAAATTTAGTTAGGAATTTGGGGATAAAGTCCCATAACACATTATCATATGCTTTTGAAATATCCAATTTGAGTGTCATAATGGAATTCTTGCTTATGTCCATTAAATGAAGTAATGCATGAGTAGTTATAGTAGCATCCAAAATATGGCGACCAAGAACAAAACCCTTTTGGGTAGGGCTAATAATTTTGTCTAGGAGGGGTTTAAGACGATTCACCAAAAAAATTGAAAAGATTTTATAGATGGTATTACATAGGATGATGGGCCTAAAGTCTGTCATTAATTGGGGGTCAACAATATTGGGAATCAAAGCTATAAAGGTGTGGTTCAGTTATTTAAGGAGCTTACCAGAGTTGAAGAAATCTCTAGCAGCCAAGACAAGGTTCATACCAACAATATCCCAAAAAAATTGAAAGAAGGTCGGGGGGAAACCATCCTGTCCAAGCGCCTTATAGGCACCCATGTTGAAATTTTCCACACAGACTTCTTCAACAATGACAGCACAAAGGATGCTAATAGAAACTTAAATGATTGTGTCAAAATAAGTAGAAAAAATAAATATTATGGGGTCATCACTCTACAAATAACTCCTTACAAATTTGAGCAATGGTTGTTAATCAAAATAAATTAAAATAAACCACATGGGGCCTTACCCTAAAGCTACGATCTTATGGTAGGGCTTTAGGATCTATTTTGAAAGAGTAGGGAATCTCATAACGAAAAAAATGCTATAGGGTAATTAAAACTTTTCCTTGAATAATAGCAACCCTTACTTTTTAGTTTGAATATTTGAATGAGTGCATTTGGGTTGGGGCTAGAAATTTCTCCACATGCTTAGGATTTTTTCTACCACTTGTCAATAATTTGGGATCTTTTAATTCCCACCAATTGATTTTTTTATTTTTTTATATTTATTTAATCTATTGAATTGAATATGGAAAATAATAAAATTCATGAGACCACCAACTTTTATAAATTTTGGAGCTTAAACTTTTAAACTTACACTACAAAATTCATGAGATCGCCCACTTTAAAATATTCCTAAAAATCTCAACAAAGCCTACTAAATTTTTTAGGAAGCCCCCATCCATGGATTCCACCCTAACACTTAAACATCTGTGCCAATTTGCATGCACTTCACAAACAAAGTTTTTTTTAAAAATAAATAATTTTTAGTTTGCAATATTCTACTGCTTGTGGTAGTTTTACTAAATAAAATAAAATAGTTTCAAGAACTTTTAGAATAATCTAATTTTGGTGAGTTGAAATTCACATTACAAATATCTAAGAGAATATCACTGATAAATAATCCAAAATAGCTTTGAACATACCATTCTAAAAAACTATGATCAAGACATGTCTAAAAAATAGTAATTGTATGTAATATTATATCAAACTACATACATATTGATGGAAAAAATGATGATAAGTATAATATTGTTTTTCATGATTATATAATGCATTGTACTCTAGATTAACTTGATAGTTTTGTTTTTCAAGAGGTTATGAATAAGAACAAGCATGAAGGGGCACTTAAGGAACCAATAGATGCTCATGATATGCCTCACTACTGTGTCATTAAAGAGACTATAGGTAAAATTAGAGGTCTGGGACTTTTCCTTATTTGTTTTATACCCCATTTTTATTTCATTGTAAAAGTTATGAATTTAATTCTAGTACATGAAACATTTTAAATGAAAGTGTTATATAATAATCCTAGTAATGGATTTTTGAGATGGGTTTGTTGAATCTATTGGACTTGATATTGAACCCCATAGCTCCCAGTAATCACCTACAACCAAAATTCCTATCACAAATGAGAGATCAAAGCAATTTATTTTCTATGCAATCAAGAGAGAAAAGACTGATCCACACAAACATTTGATATGATTTTTGTATTGAATAATGAATGTGAATGATAGATTACAATGAATGAGAATCCTTATAAAAGGAAAAAGAAAACCCTAGATGAGGATTTGATTAGATTGTGACAAGTTTCTTAATCTCATGCAATGAGATAACTTGACCTATACTTAGCCCAATGTAATAATAAAAATCACTCCTAAGTTTAGCTTAATTAATTAAAATAATAAGGGATCTAATAATTAATTACTTATCAAGTGATGTCCTAATTACTCCAACACCCCACTTTAATATCGACTTAGTGAGAAGCTAAAAAACCTTGATGAAGAATGCAATGATGGATGCATGGATGGGTCTTGGCTACAAAGCATGTTGAGGTACCCATGTACAAACAAATGAATCTCTCATAACCAAAGAAAAAGAAAAAACCAAATGGGAAAAATTCCTCTCTAAAAGAGAGAAAATAAAATAACAGCATTAGTGAAAGAAGGATAGAAGGAGGATTCAATGTGACCCCCCAAGGACTAATTTTGTCACACAAGTACAATAGATGTCCCTCCAATAGGAGAGAGAAAATAAGGATATGAATCCCCCCATGAAGAAGTAGCTCATGTTTCAATGATGAATTCCTAGATAGAATATGATCCACTACCTACAAATAATATTTCTCCCCTTAAGAAGAAACAAATCCATTGGTGATTGGAGAAGCCAATCCAAAAAATATGGAAGAATCAAGAATTCAAATACAAATAATGTGTAGCTCTAAAAATTCTCAAGTGTCCACACATCTGAATGAGATGATGAAAATCTAGAAACCAATGAAGACTAACGTAGAACAAGCTCCAAAGGTGATGAAGATGATGGGCCAATAATGATGTGGTTGTCAACAAAGAGGAGATGAATGTCCTCAAAGCAATCCTCCAAATCCACAATCTAAGACTCAAAAACAAGGATGATATATCTACAAGATACAAAACTCAAGTAGCTGGGACTAAAAGAAGATGGATGTCTTGTTGTACTGAACCAATAAGGGCCAAATATATGGTAATGCAAAGTTGATCAAGAACAATAGAAGATGGTGACAGAGTCTTGATATGAAGAGTGGGAACATGAAGACAAGTCTTTGAACCATCAAAACATGCAAACATGTGATATACTCAAGATCCTCTAAAGTATCATCATCAAAGGGTATACAATCTACATTTGCAAGAGGAATGAAATAATCTATAGCAGGATCCTCTAGGTATAGAGAGATATGAGGGCTTCCACGGATCTCTCAAAGTCGATTATAAAGTGTGTGGGGACAATCAATGTTTGATACAATACACATAGTTTCAAGATCAACACTAGAACAAATTACCCTTACAACATGATCAATGATAATACTCATTCTAAATAACTCCCTGGTGTGTTTGGTGTAGGTATGAGTCCATAAAGATAAGGCAAAAGATCAAGCCACTTGAGATGTGTTAGGATACCGTGTCACCAAGACTCATAGTTATCCTTTGCTAGGATGACCATAGAAGGATGAACAAAAAACCCATGATACTTCCTCAAATGATAAAATCAGAGGTTTATAACCTCAATACATATAAAGCATATCAAATTAATTCATCTAATGAAAATAGATCCTTTCTAGGTGTCAAGATGTCCAAGTAATTAACAAAAATGTTAAATCACAAAAAATTGAATAAAATATACTTGGGTAGATTTTGGAAAAAGTGTATGTATGGAGGGTGGTGGGCCTAGCTCGATTGGCTAAAGCATCCTGTTGTGGGCAAGAGGTCACGAGGTCTAGTCTCCCCATCATCCCCGGGGTATCGGAGGGCATGTTGTGCCAGTGCCACCAATCACATGAATTTTTTTACCAGGCACACTACAATTTATAAGGGGATGGTACCTAACCGATTCCTACAATCTAAAAAAAAAGTGTATGTCATAGAAATGGAGCTTTGATACCATGTTGGAGTTGATAGTGAACCTCACAACTCCTAGTAATCACTTGCAACCAAAACGCCTATTACAAATGAGATGTGAGGCCTACCATTTGATACACCCATTTGACTGTCTTTTGATTTGATCTTGTTGATACTCTGTGTTTTGGACTATTTTGGATGATCATAGACACTTGGTGTTATGCTTGTTTTATGTTTATGATGCTATGATGATTATATGCATGTTATGATTCCTTTATTGATATACTCATATGACTTGGTTATCACGATAGAAATGGATAATTATTTTATGAGATGGAATTGATAAGATGCTAAGTTTAATTTGGTGATGATGTGATTTCCTTATCATGCCATGATTAGATATGAATTGATAGGATATGTTATTGCTAGAGGAAGAATGATTATGGATGTTGAATTTATTGATTCAAAGTTAGATTGTGCGAAATATATGCATATAAAATTTGTTGATATAATTATTGATTATCATGCATTGGATGTTTTGACATGTGGAAATTGAGTGTGCAGGTACACGCCCATGGCCAATGGGATTGGAGGTAACCAAGGGTACCCGATTTTTGTAGCCAAGTGAAGCCCACTATGGTCCCTTTGGAGAATGGACCATAGTCTTTGTGTTGTATTTTTATTTTGTGATTAAAAATATTTAGTGTTGAATCTTGTGACTATGCTTTTAAAGTCAATTAAACCTTTGATGAGGGTTTTGGGGCTTTTTGAAAACTCTTTTATTATGTTTGAATTTCAATTTCTTTTTGAGGGTTTAAAAAGGTTGAATTAGTCCTTAAATTAGGTTAATTGACCCTCAATTAACCCTTAGGATGGTCACCTATGGGTTAGGGGTCAAATCAAGCCCATAGCTTTTAGAATTTGCAAGTTATGGCCCTTCTTAATTAGTCGTTAAGAAGGGTGACGTATTTTGGGGATGGGAGTGGAGTGTTGGCTCCAAAATCTCATTTATGAGATTTGAAGGCCTTTGTTGAGTGTTGAACACTCTTTGGCCTTTCACTTCCCCAAGAGTTCTCACACATGTGTGAAAACTTGTGGGGAGGTGTGTCCATAGGATTGAATAAGAGATTAACATGTGTCACTCTCTCCTCCAAGGGTTTCCAACCCTTGACTCCTATTTGAATCCTTTGGAAAGCCAAAGGAAGGGTTCTTTTTTTGGCTTGTGCTTGGAATGCTTTGGAAGGGAGAATTTGGCTTGGGCTTAGAGGAGTAGAAGATAGGATTTCATCTTCAACTTACCTTCATTTTGGCTTTGGATTTGAGGTAGGTAGTATGCATAAACTCACCCTCACCCAATGTGGGAAGAGTATCCTTGTGGGGGATAGGAATGAGTAGGAACCTCTATGGGGAGATTGTTCCTCCTTTGGGAAGGAGAGACAAAAAAAAGGGTATGAGTACCCAAATTTGTTTCATGTGGATATGGTGTATTGGGAGATTATGTATGGAGGTGTATGATATGGAGAGTTTTGATGAATGGGTGGATTGGAGAAGAAGAAGAAAAATTGTGTTGTTGGTTATTTCTACTTGCTAATAAATTTCTCCATATAGAAGTGATGTCCACCTCTATCCCCATCTTTGGATTCTTGAGGAATCCCTATGTAAATGTGTAAATATTGGTTGGGAGTATTTTTGTTTGAGTGTTGTAGTTGGAATGGCTTATTTTTTCTATTGTTGTGTGTACCCAGTAGCTTGGTTACCTCCTAGTTTGAGGGTGGTTGGTTTTCCAGCCCAAGGTTGGGAGGTGAGCACACCCAAATGGCCATGAAAATAAATTGCATTATATGTTTACTTACAATAGATTTAAAGATCACATTTACAACTTGTATAGGAGGGTTTAAAATATATACATAGTCTCCAATATTCAACAGTATTGCATATTGAAGATAGGAATTTTGGAAGCATGTAAAAGAGTATAATTTTTTTTTGAAGAAAGAACTCTTATTCTGTATGATCCACCCTATGTGAAAAGAAAGTGTTATTGTGTGAGAATACATCTTGTATCATTCTACTCTGTAATATGTATTTAGTTGCTATGATAGTTTCAAGAGAATGTATTTATCTTACCATTCTAATGAATGTTTTATATATATGTTATCTTTAAGTTATGTCTGTTCTTGATTGCAAGAAAAAAAAGATTTCTACATCCCCTCTTTTCAGTTGCGTTGATAAATTTTGACAGAATAAATGGCAAGGGTTGCATTGGAGGGTAGGCACTGAAATAATGAATAATGGAATATATGTGTTGGTGCAAAGATAAGAAGTTACTTTGATTTCTTTGTTAGTTTACTTTCAATGTAAAAAAAATAAAAGGGGGAGGGGGGGGCGAGGCATGCGCAATATTTTACATTATAATATCACTATGGGATTTTAAATAAATAAATATAGAGAATAATCCTTCAAGTTTTAAATTTAGAATAGTGATTTAAATTATTGTGGAGAAAAGATAGAAACATGTAAATTGTGCTCGAAGAAAGATTATGTTATTCTCCTGAAAGGCTTCATATATCAACTTTAGTTTTATGTGTTGTTCTGCAAGTATTTATTCCTTATAAATGAAATGAAAATATTAGTTTGTATCCTTCCTTGAAATAAATGAATACCATTCTTTGAGTATACATTATTTGAAGAAAACTAGAAAATAAAAAATAAATCAATTATCTCATTTCATTTTGCTTGTAAAAATAAGAAAAAAAAAGTAAGATGTAAGGAAATATAGTCTATAGTCCTATCGTCTCATCCTGTACACTAGATCTAATATAGCAAAACGTAAACAAAGAAAATATAGCTACCATATTAACAGCCTACATTTTCATGCCAAGAAAATCTCTACACAAAAAGACATGAGTAAAAAATAATAAAGGAGTAGCACAAGTAAAGTTTAAGGCTTTAAAAAATAAAATTCATGAGTGGAGGTGGTGGGCGTCGCCCCCTCTCTCAGTGGGGTTGCACAGTTTCCTTAGGTCGGCCATAACACCCCTTCAACATTTTCCATGCAATCCTTGCAATGTGAAAGAAATAACTGTAAGGATGATAATGGGCACTTATAGCAGAAAGATAAAAAAATAAAAAATTTCATTTTTCCTTTCGCAGTCTCTCTCATTTTCTCTTCACCACCAACCCTGCAAGGAATTATGCAATAGCATAAAACAAAAATATGTGTATAGAAGAGAATCATGTCATTGCCACTCACTCCAGGCTTGTATCACCCTCCTCTTTGTGGCTTGTGCTTCAGTTATATTCTACCTTCAAAACGTGTTAGGTTGTAAGAATATTTATAAACATCTAGGTTTAGCATTGTAGGTTTCATACTGAGACTTCGGTGGCACTGTTCCTTTTCTAGCACTTGTTGGGAGTAACTATCTTGGCACACTAGTTGGTTTTAAAATAATTTTAATTGTTGAGGCTTGCATTTAACAACAATAATGGAGACCTCCAATCTCACCTACCTGGAGTCATCCATATCCATGAGAATCTCATAATTAATATGCACTACCAATGCATTATGGAAACGGGCGTAATGGAAAGGAAATTTTAATTGTATAGTAATTATTGTCTCAGAAAAAAAAAAAAAAAAAAAGTGTAGATCCACATACAATAATTTGCCTGAAATAATTTTGAAATCCATGTTAATATGTTACTCCTCAAAAAATCGGTTATCCTCATTGGCAAATCCCCTTGCAGATAATAGCAGTAATGGCAATAAATAGCAAGCAATGCTATTATTGATGAAAATCTTGTGAATGGTTATTTGGCTGCAACAGAAGTCAAATCTTTGAAGATCTCAATAGGGGAAATGTACCAATTGTTGTTTACTCCATGCTTATCTGACCCCCCAATAATCATTTATATTTTAGTCATTACATTGTTTTAAATATGCCAATAAAAATTTACAAATTACACCAATATATGTTTACTATAAATGTGTAGCTAATAAAAAAAAATTAAACATCTATTGGTACATATATGTTTTGAAAAAAAGGCAAGTTGCACAAAATAAAGTCATTTTTGCATTGATTAAAGTACATTTATGTTTACAATTACCACTCTATGCAAGTGGCTCAAAGCTTCAACTACATTGTATTTACATGTTTATATGGAGTTAATGGTGCATAATATCACATAATATAAAACATTATGAACAGTTAATGGTGCACATTATGACATCATATAAAACATTGATCAACTTTATGAGCTATCAATTACACATTCACCCACACTTCCTATCACATCTTCATGCATTAACTGTTGGGAACAGGTGCCTCAACTTCTGGCTTGGACCTCTGAAAAGACTTGGTGAAATTATCTTCATTCTCAACCTTTACCGATCTACCATTGAGAGTCTCTCATAGAGGCGCAGTCTGGTAGTTTACCGCTTTATTATGGGCCTCTGTTGGTCTGTCCACAGTTGGGCGGTGTCACCACCATATCGCGGGGTCTTCATCTCAGGCTGGTGGTAGCGCGGTTGATAGGCGCAGTCAGGGTGAAGTGTTACCTCCCTACTATGGAGGTTGTTCGTTGATGGCACGACAGCGTGGTGAAGGGCAGCGGTCAGTCTGATGGTTACCGCCTTATCGGGGGTGTCACTCAGTGAAGCCACGGTGTCCACGGTAAATGGTTGGCAGTCTATGAAGAACGCTTACTGCCCTACTGCGATGGCCTTTCGGCCATGTCACAGTGGTGCGGTAAGCCATGGTGGTCAGAGATAACAATTACCTCCTTGTTGCAGAGGACTTGCGGTTGGGGCCCAGAAAAACGATGGAGCTCGACAGTCGGCACTAGCAGTTACCACCAGACTACGGGAGGCTTTGCTTAGCCTTGTGGTTGGGCAGTGGCACTTCCATACCACGAAAGGACAATCCATGCTCGGCAGTGACGCAGTGTTATGTGATGGGCTAGAAGACAAGCCTCTACCTCGGTACCGCGACAGTGTTAGAAGGGACCTGCGGTTGGGCGGTGGAACCGCCATACCGCGGGAGGTGTCACAGAGCTCAGCAGTGTGGTAAGAGATGCTCAGAGCTCGGGTGACAGTTTTGAATCATGGTTAAAGCGATGAGTGAATGGGAAGGCAACGCGTGCCAAGAATTCAATACTCGATTGGTCAATTTCTGAAGTAGTGAAAGCAGTAAATGCAAGATGTGTTTCGGTTGATGACAGAATCCGATTAAGGCAAGGGAAATTAATGTCTAGGTGGCCTGATGCTGAGAAGATCAGTCAGAAGATTGGATTGCTTGATTGGGTGATCGATGCATTATTAAGACCTACGATTGGTTGGCATGATTAATGTGATGTAAGACATGTATAGTCAATTATATTGATATAATTCAATCGAAGGGTGACGGCGAAAAATAGTGAGATAGAGATAGAGACTGAGAAGTTAGAGTAATTCTTTGTATACTTGTAGAAGTATTGTAACATTGAATGTATGAATTCTCAAGTCTGTTGTTGTGAGCTAACTATCAGAGAGTGAGGACTGTGAACTATGTATGTAATTTATTTACTATAATACAAAGTGTCTTCTCTTGGTGTGGTGGGTTTTTTTTTCTCGAAAGAGTTTTCCCACATAAATTTTGGTGTTATCTATGATTGCTTGTATTTTGTTATCCTTTCTATTCTATATGTGTTCATCTCAGTTGTTTTAAGAAGCTTTAAAAATGGTCTTTTGCACTTCTCCTCTATTGTATTAGCGTTAGGAAAGCGATTCCACACCTCTATTGTCCTTTCAAGTGGTATCAAAGCTTGGCCAATTGTGTTATCCTTGTTAATAAGGATGGTTTTTTGTGATAATACTGTTCTAGTGGGAGTATTGTAAAGTTAGAGCTTAGTTATGTTTGAGATGGCAAGTACATCAGGTAGAGTAGAGATTGAAAAATTCAATGGTGGCAACTTTGAGTTATGGAAACTCAAAATGGAAGACTTGCTTGTGGATAGATACCTCTGGGTTATTGTGTCTAGAACTATGCCACAAAGTATGAAGCAAGAAGAATGGGACCTTGTAGATAGAAAAGTGAGAGGTCTGATAAGACTTAGCTTGGCCGATTCTGTACTCCTAAACGTCCATGAGGAGAAGTTTGCAACTTCATTATGGAAGAAGCTTGGTGATATTTATCAAGGAAAGTCTTTGGTAAATAAGTTATTCCTAAGGAAGAAGTTGTACTCCTTGAAGATGGAAGAAGGTGCATCTGTTGCAGACCATTTGAACTCATTTAATATGAGTGTTGCTCAGTTGGTGTTTGTGGGTGTAAAGATTGAGGAGGAGGATCATTGCATGCTCTTGTTATGTTTGTTACCTAACACTTGGGATCATCTTATAATGGCTATTGGAAGTATGGCCACTACTTTCAAGATGGAAGACATTGTTGCCTCACTGTTGTCTGAAAAGATGTGGAGGAGTTCTTTAGAGATGGCCAAAGAGGCTCTTGATGTTTGAGGTAGATCGAAGAAGAAGAGTAATGCTTCAAACAATCTCTTTTCAAAGTGATACAGATGCCTTCATTGCAGCCCTGGCGATTCAGGTATCAGATGATGTCTGGCTGGTTGACTTGAGTGCATCCTTCCACATGATGTCTCATAGAGAATGGTTCTCTAAGTACAAGAAGTATGATGGTGGAAAGTTGTACCTAACGATTGATTCAACATTGGAGATAGTTGGTCATGGAAGAGATAAAATATAGGTCTCTGACGGTAGAATCAAAGGGATTGGTGGCGTACTGCACATACCAGGTTTGGCTCGTAACTTACTTTTTGTCAGTAAGCTGAATGATGCTGGTGTAGAAGTTTCTTTCTCAAGTAAAGGATGTAAGATGGCTAGAGGTGCAATGGTGTTGGCTAAGGGTGTATGTGTTGGCACTCTGTACAAGCTGGATGCGCATTTGGTTCAATGCAATAGCACCTCTATAAAGTCAAGAAAAGTTGTTCCTGTAGAGGAAGATGAAGATGCTTCTCTAGATGCAAATGCTTTGGAGGTGAAACTCCCAGCAAAGAAGACCATGCTATGGCATCATAGACTCGGTCACATAGGTGAGAAAGGTTTAAAAACCTTGAAAAATAAAAATCTTGTTGAAGGGCTTGATGATTGTAACCTTGAGTTCGATTTTTGCAAACACTGTATTTATGGAAAGAAACGTCATGTTTCATTTTATTCGAGTCCTCATAAATCTTCTGGTGTACTGGATTATGTTCATTATGATGTGTTTGGTCTAATTAATGTTCCTTCATTATCAAACTCTAGATATTATGTTTCTTTTATTGATGACTATTCGAGAAGGGAATTCATATACTTTCTTAAGAGTAAGTCAAAAGTGTTCAGTCGGTTTAAAGAATTTAAAACTTTGGTAGAGAATCACACTGGAAATAAAATTAAATGCTTGAGGACGGACAATGGCAGTGATTTTTATTCTGCAAAATTCGAAAGGTACTATATAGACCATGGAATTAAAAGGCATAAAACTACACCTTATACTCCACAACATAATGGAGTTGTTGAAAGGTTGAATAGAATGTTAATGGAGAGAGTGAAAAGTATGTTGAGTAGTGCTGGTCTAGAGCAGAACAACTAGGTTGAGGCTATGGCTATAGCACGTTACCTGGTAAATCATTCACCTTACTCTTCTCTTGTTGAGAAGATACCTTTGGAAGCATGGTCTGGTAAGAAGCCCTCTCTTAGACATATTCATTTCTTTGGTTGTGAGGCATATGTATATGTGCCCAATGAGAAAAGATCAAAGTTGGATAACAAGGTTGTTAAATGTATCTTCATTGGCTATGGCATTGGTGTGAAAGGATATAAGCTTTGGAATCCTGATACTAAGAAGGTTATGTACAATAGAAGTGTAATATTTTTTGAGTTGAAACCTTCAGTAGCTAATCCACAGCTAGAGACAGATAAGAGAGAAAAGAAGAATGATGTAGTTCAGATTCCTCAAACTCCATAAAAAGAGGAACTACATGGTGTACCTGAAACTGAGGAGAGTTCAAGCAGCTCTGAGAGTTCTGAAGATGAAGAACCACAACCTCAACCAGTAAGAAGGTCTACACACAAAAAACAACAACCTGATAGGTATGGTTTCTCTATGTTAGATTTAATTGTGCCTATGCTTTGATTACTAGCACTGATGAGCCTAGGACTGTAAAAGAAGCAATTAGCATGTCTGATTCAAATTCCTAGTTGGAAGCCATGAATGAAGAAATGGAATCATTGAAGAAAAATGAAACCTGGTATTTGGTACCTTTGCCTGAAGGGAGAAATCATGTTGGTTGTAAATGGGTATTCAAGAAGAAGATTGGTCTAGATGGCAGTATAGAAAAGTATAAGGCAAGGTTGGTTGCAAATGGATTTTCCCAGATAGAGGGAATTTATTATGGAGAAATATTTTCCCCTGTAGCAAAGTTGACATCTATCAAATTTTTGTTGTCATTGGCAGTCGCATATGACTTGGAGATTGAGCAGATGGATGTGAAGACAACATTTCTCCATGGAGAACTGGAAGAAGAGATTTATATGTCCCAGCCTGAGCACTTCGTTGAAAAAGGTAAACAAAGTCTGGTCTGTAAATTAAACAAATCTTTGTATGGTTTGAAGTAGTCTCCTAGAATGTGATCCTAGAAATTTAACACTTTTGTGTTGTCTATGGGATTTGTGAGATCAAAATCTGATCATTGTGTTTATTATAAATCTGAAAATGATCGTGTGCTTATTATTACCCTGTACGTGGATGATATGCTATTCATAGAAAATAGTAAGTTTGTGATTTATGATCTTAAATCTCAGTTGTCTACAAAGTTTGAAATGAAAGATTTGAGTGCAGCAAGGTACATTCTGGGGATGGAGATAACTAGGGACAAAACAAGCAAAATTCTTTGGGTAAGTCAGAGTAAGTATGTCAATACAGTTCTGGAGAGATTCGGTATGGATGATTGCAAGCAACTAGTTGTTCCAGTTATGCAGGGAACGAAACTATCTGTTGAAGATTGTCCAAAGTTTGTTACTGAGATTGAGGACATGACCAGGGTGCCTTATGCAATTTTTGTTGGCAGTCTAATGTATGCAATGGTTTGTACAAGGCCAGACATTTCCCAAGCAGTGGGATTTCTCAGTCGTTTTATGGAAAATCCAAGAAGATCACATTGGGATTTTGTGAAGAGAGTGTTCAGATATTTGAAGGGCACTTTGGAATATGCTCTGTGTTACCATGGGAGTTCGGTTGCATCACAGAGAACACTCAGCATTCATGGAGATGTAGATTTTGATTGGGCAGGGGACGTTGACAACAGAAGATCCACTAGTGGATACACTTTCATGTTGAATGGTGGTGTAGTCAGTTAGATGATCAAGCGACAGGATGTAGTTGCTTTATCCACTACAAAAGCTAAATACATGGCAGCAACACACGCCTGCAAAGAAGCAGTTTGGCTGAGTCGATTGTGCTCTGATATTGGTTTTAATGCATGGAAGATTACATTTTTTTGTGACAGTCAGAGTGCCATTTTTTTGGAAAAGAACCTGACTTTCCATGCGAGGACAAAGCACATTGATGTGTAGTATCACTTCATGAGGGACATGGTGGAAGATGGAAAGATCTGTTTGGAAAAGGTTGACACCTTGAAGAATGTTGCAGATGTGTTAACGAAGCCAATGAGCACAGATAAGTTCAGATGGTGCACAGATTAGATGGACCTTGGGGCCTATGATCGACAGTAATTTTTTGAAGTCTAGAGGAAGCCAGGAAGTCTTTGTCAAGTGGGAGCTTGTTGGGAGCATATGCCTCAACTTCTAGCTTGGACCTCTGAAAAGACTTGGCGAAATTATCTTCATTCTCAGCCTTTACCACTCTACCACTGAGAGTCTTTCATAGAGGCATGGTTTGGAGGTTTACCGCTTTATCATAGGCCTCTGTCAGTCTATCCACAGTTGGGTGGTGTCACTGACATACTGCGGAGTCTCCATCTCAGGCTAGCGGTAGCGCAATTGATGGGTGCAGTCAAGGCGAAGCCTTACCTGCCTACCATGGAGATTGTTCGTCGATGGCATGGCAGCATGGTGAAGGGAGGTAGTCAGTCTAATGGTTATCACCTTATCGTGGGTTTCACTCAATGAAGCCACGGTGGCCATAGTAAACGGCTGGCGGTCTATGAAGAAATCTTACCACCCTATCGCGATGGCCTTTCGGCCATCTCGCAGTGGTGTGGTAAGCCATGGTGATCAGAGATAACGGTTACCTCCTTGCCATGGAGGACTTGTGGTTGAGGCCCGGTAGCATGGTGGAGCTCGACGGTCGACATTGGCGATTACCGCCAGACCACGGAAGGCTTTGCTTAGCCTCACAGTTGGGCGGTGGCACCACCATACCGCAGAAGGATGATCCATGCTCGGTAGTGACGCGGTGTTATGCGATGGGCTAGAAAACAAGCCTCTACCTCAGTACCGCGATAGTGTTAGAAGGGACCTATGGTTGGGCAATGGAACCACCATACCATGGGAGGTCTCACAGAGCTTGGTGGTGGTGCGGTTAGAGATGCTCGAAGTTCGGGTGATAGTTTTGACTCATGGTCAAAATGATGAGTGAATGGGAAGGCAACACGTGGCAAGAACTCAATACCTGATTGGTCGATGTCTAAAGTGGTGAAAGCAGTAAATGCAAGATGTGTTTCGGCTGATGATAGAATCCGATTAAGGCAAGGGAAATTAATGCCTGGGTGGCCCAATGCAGAGAAGATCAGTCAGAAGATCGGATTGCTTGATTGGGTGATCAATGCATTATTAAGACTTGCAATTGGTTGGCATGATTAATTCGATGTAAGACTTGTATAGTCGATTATATTGATATAAGTCAATCGAAGGGTGACGGTGAAAAATAGTGAGATAGAGATAGAGACTGAGAAGTTAGAGTAATTCATTGTATACTTGTAGAAGTATTGTAACAATGAATGTATGAATGCTCAAGTCTGTTGTTGTGAGCTAACTATCAGAGAGTGAGGACTATGAACTATGTATGTAATTTATTTACTGTAATACAAAGTGTCTTCTCTTGGTGTCGTGGGTTTTTTTCCCGAAAGGGTTTTCCCATGTAAATTCTGGTGTTATCTGTGATTGCTTGTATTATGATATCCTTTCTATTTTATATGTGTTCATCTCAGTTGTTTTAAGAAGCTTTAAAACTAGTCTTTTGCACTTATCCTCTATTGTAATAGCGTTAGGAAAGCAATTTCGCACCTCTTTTGTCCTTTCATTAACTCCATCAACTTCTAGTACCAAAAAACATATTATAATTCATATATATGACTGAATTTATGCAAGCCACCTATTTTTTCAATTAAACCAAATATAAAATTGATTTACTAAAAGCCACGATAGAACTTAGGCATAAATGGCCACTACAAAATGAAATGACAGATTATTTCCCACGAAAAATTTAAATTTGAAAATCAACCACCACAATTCAATGCATTCAATTTACACATTCGAATGATTTTATAAGAGGGGATTTCCAAGGTCATTTTCATTACGAATTCTCCTCTACTTTCACTGAATATTCTCTACAAAATTCAGAGCTTACTAAGGCAACTTTTGCACATTCCTCTTAAAAGGGAGCTTATTTAGGTCAATACACCCAGAATAACTAAATTCATGTTTTTATTTATCAGTATACTGATTTACATTGGTGTTGTTTGTTTCACCATTCAATATACTATTTTATATTTATGTAATCAGTGTTTACATTATTTTCAGGCATATTGTTTTACATTTATGTTGTTTGTTTCATTATTCAATATACTATTTTATATTTATGTACTCAGTGTTTACATTATTTTTAGGCATACAAATTATTTTGTTTTCAGTCAACTGTACAAATTAGCATTATCCATTATTTAATCATATCATAGTTATATTTTTATCACCTACATTCATCATAAATCAAAGCTAATAACAACAACATTATCCTTAGAAAACCATACATCAAATATAATAACAACATTACCAATTTTTAATCATATCACGATTATATTTTGAATCCCTTGTTAATAATCATGAAATTTAATGGGTATACAGTTTTTGTGTCAATTTATTGAGCGGTTTTTGGATTACAATTTGTAGACAAATATATATATAGTCATGTCGTGTAGGGTTTCATTACATGAAGCTTGGCAGAAAATGACATTATTTTCAGACAATGATATGTTCTTATCATATTGTATATGTATATATTTGCAGACAATGATATATTGTTCTTAGATTATATATATCATGTGATGAAACCCTACACAGGTTGATATGATGAAACCCTACACAGCATGACTGTATATATATATACATGGAATGATTGTATATATGTTTCAGCCATGTTTTTTTTGTGGCACCACCCAATCAATGATTGCAGTTTCATTAAAAATATAACTATGTTATGATTATAAAATTTCCTAATGTTGTTGTTATTTATTGGAACCTCAAATTTCTATCTCTTATATGTTTGATGAGGGTTACGGCCTTGTATTTTATGTGGTATCACTAATTACACTATGTTTCACTGTTTGTCGATATAAAAATTTAAAAAACTTTGATTTCAAACACAATTTGCAGACAATGATATGTTCTTATCGGATTGTATATATATATTTACATACAATGATATATTATTATTAGATTGTGTGTATGTATATATATACATACAATCTGATAAGAATATATCATTGTCTGCAAATTGTAATCATTGTATTTGCAGAAAATGACATATTCTTATCAAATTGTATATATATGCATACAATGATATATTCTTATCAGATTGTATGTATATATATATCTATACATACAATCTGATAAGAATATATCATTTTCTACAAATTGTAATCATTGTATTTGAAAACAATGACATATTCTTATCAGATTGTATATATATATATATATATATTTGCAGACAATGATATATTCTTATCATATTGTGTATATATATACAATTTGATAATAATATATCATGTCTGCAAATACAATGATATATTCTTATTAGATTGTATATATATAATACATATATATTCATGTCATGTAGTGTTTCATCATATCAAGTCGTGTAGGGTTTCATCACATGGACCTTAGCATGAGCCTCTATCAATGTCTACCATTTAATAATTCCCAAGTTTCTTGCCATATATCTCTATAACTTAGTTATCTGTAATAAACACATTGGAATTATCAGTTTAATATATATGTAGTCATGCCATGTAGGGTTTCACCATATCATTGTCCTTGCATTAGGCTAATGTCCAAGTCAATGGCATGTACTAGACGTAAAAATTTCTCGGCGACCCATGTTGATGTAGACGCATCAAAACACTCTTGCCCTACAATGCATGTAATCAGAAGTGTTGTAAAATCCATGGAAAATACCATGACTTGTGATTTCTTGGAAAATGCCATGAATTTTAAAGTCATGGAAAATGCCATGAATTTTATAACACTTCTATGTATTCTTTGCAGACCAAAATAGCTCCTTTGTTTCTTCATTGTGGCAAACGTAGATGCAATACGTGTTAATCTGTTTACCTTTCCCTTGTCATTTTGTATGTTCAACAATGGGTTTCAGTTGGCATCAAGGATCATTCTGCATTTTGTTGTTTTTTACAATCATTTCTCTATATGGCATCAAGGGTTTCATTGTAACAAATTTCCTTAAGGTATTTTTAATTTTATTTTAGAATACATAGATTGTGAATGAAAGTTATATGTGTGTATATATATACAAACACAAACACATATATACATATATACATATACATATGTATAGTTATAAATACATAATACATATATGCATACATACATATATAGTTGTTTATGTACATGCACATATATACATACACATATATAGATTTTTAATCACGGACCATGCATTATTTGATTTAAACAAGTAAAACCCAGGATTACATGAATTTGTTTGTAGATATACATACACAACCTGAATGTAAGGGTGCAGTCCTAAAGCCTTTTGTGATCATGCTTGTTTATTTTTTGAATTTTTAGACTCATATTTATGTTGCACTAACAAGTTATGCTATTTTTAATGTCTGTGCAGGTTAAGTGTAAAATCATGGCACTTGCTAGAATACCATAAAGGGTTGTAGGAAGAGGACTATGTGCCATTAGAGTCACTTGTGGGGTGCACTTCGTTGAGACAGAGCCTGTTGAGGAAGTGCATGCAATTCTCAACCAACAAGATGTCCTTAACTTTGCGAATGAAGCCACCAACACAAATGAAGTCGAACCTCCTATTCAACTAGATGTTCAACTTGTTGTGCAATTACCCTCACCTATACCCATTAGGCAGTGAACATATGTTGATATGGAAGGAGCAGTTAAAAGTGTCGAAGAACACATGTCAATCAGGGCAGTAACAATCAAGTGGGGTATGCCACCTAGCAGTTTGAGGGTGTGGTTGTTAGGAGTTACCACCACCAAGAGGAAGGGTCCATGTACCATTTTATCTAAGGAGGAGGAGACTAAAGTTATCCAATGGTGCAAGGACATGGAAGAATTGGGCCACTGACTGCAAGTAAATCAGCTACAAGCTATAGTTTCCCAAATAATTGTAAGTAGGCCCAATCCATTCACAAATGGGGTCCTCGAGAGGTCATGGTGGGTAGGATTTCGAAGAAGGCACCTAGATTTGACAATCAGAATAGCTGAAGGAGTGGACAGTGACAGAGCGATTATGGTTCATCCTTCTGTCGTACAAGCATTCTACAACAACCTTGAGAATATGATCAACCTTAACCACTATGGAGCAAGCTGAATTTGGATCTGTGATGAGACTGTTATTCAAGCTGGTAAGAACTATGGCATGAGAGTTAGTGTCAAATTGGGTGAAAAATGTTTACCATATTTGGTATCAAAAAGTAGAGATTGGATCACACTGTTGGCTTGTGTAAGTTTGTTTGGGTTAAGTATTCTTGGGTTCTACCTGTTTAAATCAAAGAGGCACATACAAAACTATATCATAAATTGCAAGATAGGGGCATTCATGGCAGTCCAAGAACATGCTTGGATGACAAAGGAACTATTTGTCAAATGGTTAAACCATTTTGTAGGTAATATCCCCAATGGGGTTTCACCAAAAAATAGGTCCCTTCTCATTTTTTATGGTCATGGCAGCCACGTGGCTTTCAAGACCATAGAAGAAGCAAGAAAAATAGGAATAGACCTGCTAACGCTGCTAGCTCATACCAATCACAAGCTGCAACCATTGGATGTCGGCATTTTTTTTCCATTCAAGGCTTATTTTAGAGAGCAAAGAACCATGTGGCAAGAAAACAACACACATATTGATATCGGATGTGAAGAGTTGGAAACTCTTGCAAGCCAAGCAACATTGTTAGTGGGTTCCATTGAATAGGAATTTGGCCACCTAATCGATCAACCCTTAACAGGGACATGGGGCCAAGTGAGGACTATGTTGTTGAAGATAATGTACCAACTCTTGGAACAGAAGATGATGCAATCACGATGGAAGATGATCAACAATTTATTGCAACAGAGGCATGCTTTCATCTATTTGGTTACAATGAGGATCAAATAGATGGTTTTGTGTGAGAATACGATGCAAGGAATATGACAAGTGATGTGGTAGTAGAATGCAATGAGGGTGTTGAAACTACAACACATAGTCATAGTTTGACAATACAAATTCAACTAGAAATCCAACTAGTTTTTGCAGATTTCCAACAAGAAGTCCAACCAGTTATTGCACCCTACAATGAAGATACAATGACTACATCAGCAGGCCTAAGTTTTCCAACTCAAGTAAGCCAACCAGAATGGGTGCAAGATGTAGCCACAAACCTTGGAGTGCAATTAAATCTGACTGAGGAAGAAGTCATCCTTTCTATGCCATCCCCACCACAGGTTGATCCAGCTGAAGTAATCCATTACTTAACTACTGCAAGGAATTGGGAAGAGCATACGGATGTTCAAAGTGAAGATGACAATGCAATTAATGAGGAAGAAGTTGAGTTTGTGCCATGCACCCCACATGATGGATAGAAAAAAAACAAGACCAAACAACAAATTATTGAGACTTCCAATGCAAAGGGTACAAGGAACATCACAGGGAGGTCGTTCGAGAGTGCTTCGCCTCAATAGGAAGTCCCAAGTACTAGCATCCAATGCCTTCATTGAAATATACAATGAACAAGAGGCACAAACAAAAAGGAATGAGGAGTTGCAATAGCATAAGGAGTAGATGTTGCAGAAAAGGCATAACATGAAGCGGAGGAAATAGAAAAGGAAGCAATGAGGGCTGAGAAGTAAGCAAGGAAAGTGATAGAAGATGAGGAGAAGATAATTAGAATGCAGGAGAAAGAAATTAGGCATGAGCAAGTGAAGGTTGAATGACTACAAAAGGCAGCTGAAAAGAAAGCTAAACAAGCAGAGAGGATAAAACGTAAGTCTACAGTGGGGAATCCTATACTCCCCCAACACCATATCTTGCTTGATATGTTGAACATATTGTCATCAACCTTTACAACTATCAACAATATGCAAGTTGGGAGTGGCTCATGAGAAACGGGACTGACTGCAGATGCAAGCCAGGCATTGCTTGCTCAAATAGCAACATGCCTTCAATCCTCTATTAACCAAGTATCACCTCCTACAAGTGGTCCAAACTTAGCTATTGGCGGATATCTCTTTCCACCTCCTTTTCTTAGCAATATGGAAAACTAATAATGTTTGTATTGAATTTTCTTTTTTGATTGATGTAGCAGTATATTTTGGTGATCTGCTTTGCATAGAAAATTTGTTTATCTGCTTCAAGTTATAACTGTGATATGATTATAAGATGTGATAATGTTTCTCTTATTATGTTTGGAACCTCACATATGTTTAAGGTGAGAAGAAGTTGAATACAAGCTTTCAGTAATATTTTGATATGTTTCAAGTATGTTTCAGCCATATTTTTTTGTGGCACCACCCAATCAATGATTGTAGTTTGATTAAAAATATAACTATGATATGATTATAAAACTTCCTAATGTTGTTGTTGTTATTTATTGGAACCTCAAATTTGTATCTCGTATATGTTTGATGAGGGTTTCAGAATTGTATTTTATGTGGTATCACTAATTAAACTATGTTATAGTGTGTGTCAATTAAAAAATAACAAAAAAATTGATTGCAAACACAACTTACAAACTAATATATTCTTATCAAATTGTAATATGTTCTTAACGGATTGTGTATATATATATATATATATATATTTGTAGACAATGATATATTCTTATCAAATTGTATGTATATATATATACATATAATATGATAAGAATATATATACATACAATCTGATAAGAATATATCATTTTCTGCAAATTGTAATCATTGTATTTGCAGACAATGATATATTCTTATCAGACTATATGTATATATATACAATCTGATTAATTAACATATCAAAATTTAAAAAAACTACAGATTAATCTTATAATTAATCTATACTATTACTCAATTCATCTATTTTTCAGCCATATATATAAAAACACATATTTTTTAGTTTTAGTAGGTCATTTCCAAAGTAAAGTCAAAGACTTTACCTATCAGTAACGCTTGATGCCTTGTGTTGATTGCGGAGAAGTCCTCGCATGCCTGCCATTATGAGCAATGTAGTTAAATATATTCATCCAACCATATAAGCATTTGTAAGAACAAAATATTAATAAACACAATATAACATAAAATATAAACATATCATAAAGCATTGAGAGTAAAATGTCCCTATATAGTTTAATGTGTTAACAAACACAACTTTGTTGGTATGTTGATAATCCACATACTTCATTCACCTCTTGACGCTCTCGCTTGCCTGCAAAATAATTATAATAAATGGGGGTAGTACTTGTAACATCCCCACATCAAATCATCCTTACAATATTGCATGCACAACAACAAGAATTTTGATTGGAGCATTATATGCAGTTCGAAAGCTTTAATAAGAATAATGATGTTGTTATTATCTTTGATGTATGATGTATGCAAGTGATAAAAATGTAATTGTGATATGATTAAATAATGGATAATGCTAATTTGAATAGCTAACTAAAAATTGAATAATTTGTATGCCTCAAAATAATGTAAACACTGAGTCCATAAATATAAAACAATATATTGAATAATGAAATAGAGAACATAAATATAAAATAGTATATTGATAAATAAAAACATGAATTTAGTTATTTTGGGTGTACCAACCTGAATAAGCTCCCTTTTAAGAGGAATGTGCATAGGTTTCCTTAGTAAGCTCTGAATTTTGCAGAGGATATTCAAGGAATGACCGTGGAAATTCCCTCTTATAAAATCATTTGAATGTACAAATTGAATCTTCATGGGAAACAATATGTAATTTCATTTTTCTATGGCCATTTATGCTCGATTTCTTTTGTGGCTTTCAGGAAATCAATTTTATATTTGGTTTAATTGACAAAATAGGTGGCTTTCATAAATTCGATCATATATATGAATTATAATATGTTTTTTTTATTTTATTATATGTACCGAGCTAAATTTTGCAAAGGATATCCAGTGAAAGCATAGGAGAATTCGTAATGAAAATGACACTAGAAATTCCCTCTTATAAAATCATTCGAATGTGTAAATTGAATGCATTGAATTGTGGTGATTGATTTTCAAATTTGAATTTTCCTACGAAACAATCAGTCATTTCATATTGCAATTGCCATTTATGTCTAATTTCAATGGTGCCTTGAATGAAAAAAAGCCTATTTCTAATTATCAATAAATCTATTTCAACTTGTGTTTGTATGTGGGCCCGCTCATTTTTACATGTGGGTGTGCTAGGAGGTGGGCACTTTAATCTCAACCCAACCACATTACCATGTTAACCACGTGCCACATATTCCTTCATCAAACCACGTGTATGGGTTTACCTAACCGTGGGTTGTCGGGCACCTTAAGCCCTAAACTCATCATCTCCCGCTATTTTTTCCCACTTTTCATTTTTTCCTTTCCTTCATCTGGCTTAATATATATAGGGTCATATATATTACAAATATATATAATTTGATATACATATATATTTATATAAGATTATATGTATTATATACATATAATCTTATATAGATATATATCTATATATATAAGATTATATATATATATATAAGATTATATATATATATATATCTATATATATAAGATTATATATATACATATACATTTATATATAATCTTATATAGATATATATCTATACTTATAAGATTATATATATATATATAATCTTATATATATAGATATATATCTATTTAATCTTATATACATAGATATCTATATCGGACTAAATATATAAATATGTATTTGTGAACTTGTTATTGAAGCATAAATATGAGTTTTAAAATCCGAAACATAAACAAGCATGATCACAGAAGGCTTAAGAGTGCACCCTTACATTCAGGCTATGTATGTATATCTACAAACAAATTCATGTAGTCTTGGCTTTTACTTATTTAAATGAAATATAGCAAGGTTATATAAATTGGAAACATATATAATCTGATATATATATATATATATATAAATTGACATCAAAATTGACATCCCTAAAATACCAAAAGGCTCTCTTTAACTGATATCAAAATTGACATCCCTATGACCAAAAAAGAAAGAGTTGATTGAGGCTATGGAGAAAGAAGGCATAAAATTTTAAGCTATGTATATGGAGGTTGCCATGGATTTTAGTAGGTGCATAGTGACTATCCATTGTTATTATTTAAAAGAGGTTCAGAAGCGATGGGAGAATAGTTCATGGGGAAGGAAACTAATTGTCAAAAGCGAAGAGCTGCATTAAATGACTTTGATCAGTTTAAATTCATGCATGTGAAGATTAAGGTTTGTTTTATTCTTCAAAAATTTGATTTTACCTCTAAGTTAAAAAAAGAAAACTCTGCTTGAACCATCACTAGTTTAACCTTTTTGTAGTTGGATGATATTTTTCGCATCTGTGGATTTCCATGAGGATATGAACAAATGTGAAATAACTGCTTGATTTTGAGTTTTGAGGGGCTAGGTGATCCAAGTTAGTTGTTATATCCCTTTTAGCATTCTTTGGACATGCATATTAAACCGATAATGCCAATGTGTTTATTAAAGATAATTGAGTTATAAGGATATATGGCAAGAAACTTGGGCATTATTATATGGCATACATTGCAGAGGCTCATGTTAAGGTCCATGTGATGAAACCCTAGACGGCTTGATCTGATGAAACACTACATGGCATGACTGTATATATATATACAATCTGATAAGAATATATCATTATATTTGCAGAAAATTAAACATATCTTATCAAATTGTATATATATACAAAATATATGTATACAATCTAATAAGAATATATCATTGCTACAAATAAAATGATTACAATTTGCAGACAATGATATATTCTTATCAGATTGTATGTGTATATATACATACAATCTGATAAGAATATATCATTGTTTGCAAATATATATATACAATCTGATAAGAATATGTCATTGTCTGCAAATACAATGATTACAATTTGCAGACAATGACATATTCTTATCAGATTGAATGTATATATATACATACATACAATCTAATAAGAATATATCATTGTATGAAAATATATATATATACAATCTGATAAGAACATATCATTGTTCATAAAGAATGTATCATTGTCTGCAAATTGTGTTTGCAATCAAAGTTTTTTTTATTTTTATATTGACAAGTAGTGAAACATAGTGTAATTAGTGATACCATAGAAAATACAAGGTTGAAACCCTCATCAAACATATAAGAGATACAAATTTGAGGTTCCAATAAATAACAACAGCAGCATTAGGACATTTTATAATCATAACATAGTTATATTTTTAATCAAACTACAATCATTGATTGGGTGGTGCCACATAAAAAACATGGTTGAAACATATATACAAACATGTGTATATATATACAGTCATGTTGTGCAGGGTTTCATCATATCAAGCCGTGTAGGGTTTCATCACATGATATATATAATCTGAAAAGAACATATCCTTGTTTGCAAAGAATATATCATTGTCCACAAATATATATATGCAATTTGATAAGAACATATCATTGTCTGCGAAGCTTCATGTGATGAAACCCTACATGGCTTGATATGATGAAACTCTACATGGCCTGACTATATATATATAAATGTTTGCAAATTGTAATCCTAAAACCACTCAAAAAATTGGGCAAAAGTTGTATACCCATTAAATTTCATGATTATAATGTAGGATTATAAGAGAATATGACAAAATCCGTATACCCATTTAAATTGATGTGCAAAATTTAAATTACTGAAAAAAGAAAACGTCTACCCATTAACCCGTATCCTGAAACCCCTCAATAATTTGGGGCAAAAATGGTAAACCCATTAAATTTCATGATTATACTGATGTTTGACAGTATACCCATTAAATTTCATGATTATACCGTTCAAAAATTTGACAATGGTTTGTTTAAATCTCATTCTATGTGATTAGTTCATATTATAATGTCAAAAATAATCATAGTAGTCAAACCCTCAATGTCATAGACAGAATAATTCACGAGGTGACTGAATTTCATTCACAAAGTATGTAATGAAAAATTATTACAGTCAAACCCTCAATGCCATATAGAGAAATGATTGTAAAACACACCAAAATACATGCAAACACCATCGACACCAACAAAAACCCATAATTGAACAAACAATATTGTAGGCGAAGAGACATGGAGATGTTACCTACAGCAGAAGGGAGTCGGCAGGAGTGGCGAAGGTCGAAGGAGGTCGCGTCAACAGCGGGAGAGGAAAGAAAGAAACGAAACACATGAAGAAATCTACGAGAGATGATGAGTTTAGGGCTTAAATATGCCCGACAACTCGTGGTTAGGTAAACCCATACGCATGGTTTGATGAAGGCATATGGGGCACATGATTAACATGGTAATGTGGTCGGGTTGAGATTAAAGCGACCACCTCCTAATGGAGCCACGTGTAAAAATGAGCAGGCCCACATACAAACGCAAGTTGAAATAAGTTTATTGATAATTAGAAATAGGTTGTTTTTTTTGGCTTTTTAATCAACAGATATCAGCAAAGTGATAGAGATGTAGCGGACAAAGGTCTAAAAACACTCTTTTTGACCACCTTTCGCTTTACGGCTTCAACACGACGCTTTTTAAGTACCCAAAACCCATTTCTTTCTTTTAAAGTTAATAACTTGCTTACAAACAAGCCCAAAAAAAAACAAAGAAATCATACGTATTTTCCACTCTCTACGGATGCGTGAATTTAACCCTTGCGACAACTGGTACGTTTCTCCTACACTCTATAAAAGCTCACCTTTAATTTGCTGAGCTATTTGGGTTGGTAATGCTAATGCCCTTGACTATTAAGCCGCTTCGATAGTGAGGGGATGCATCCATGGGAAATATTACCAGCTGTTTGAATACCCTAGCCGCCTCATTTGCATAATAAATACAATTTTATTAATTTGTAGAATCTCCACATAGTTTTATTATTAGTACTTGCCGTTTAGACAATACTATTGCAATGAGTTTTGTTTTTCTTAGTTAATTAGTTATTAATAAATTAATTTTCAACCAATCAAAAATAAATAAATAAATTGAAAAAAAGTAAAATTCAGTTTTATAAAGTGAACTTGCAAAATATTTAATTTTGCAAATTATATAAATTATTTTTCATGACTATGATTGGCTAAAAGTTTGTGTGTTATAGACGAATTTTTAGGAAAAGTGGAAATTAACTATTATTTTACCTATTTTTTAGAAAACTGAACTATTATTTTACCTTTTTTCAAAAAATTAAGCTAAAAATAGACTTTTGTTTTCCACGTATTCCATTGATTTCTTAACCATGAAGCTTTCTTTATATACACATCCAAAAATAGTAATATACGGTTGTAAAGGGCAAAACTTTTGGTATTCTACTTGAACTTCCACAAAACTTCGAAACGTAGTCAAGGCACGACTGTTATAAATTCAACAGTAAAGTACAGGCTGGTGATTTTGATTGGAAGCGTTCAATAAAGAAAGTTAAAAATATAATATAAATTTTTTAATATAAATTTTGTTAATTATAATATTTTAATTATGTTAATTTGTTATTTATCCAACATTAAGGAGGGGTAAAAACTTTATTCAAACAAGAAAACGTTACAATTATTTTATAATTATTTTAATATCTTATAACAAATCAAAATATAAATATGCAATTATAATTATTTTAATAATTTAAGTTATATCAATAAATATCAATTTTATTATACCTTTATTTAGTGAAATATTAATTTATTATTTTATTTATAAAATAGTTAATAATTTTTTATTTTATTATTATTTTTTTTGGAAACAAAATAGCTTATTAATAAATTAAATAAAAATAATAATAATAATAATAATTATAAATTTAAATTCATATATTGTTATTATTATAAACCAATTTATTCTAAGCATGTAACTCTTTTCTCTTGAACTAAAAATAATTATTATTAATATTAATTTTTCATATAATAATTATGTCAAGCTTCTTCTATTATTATTATCAATTTTATTCACACGGTTCCTATCTTGCCTTGTATGAGTGATTATGAGGCACGGCTATTTTGGATGATTGCATTTAAAAGAGCAAAAGAAGAAGCATCTTAAGTTAGTTTAATTTAAAACTAAATTTTAGGGAGATTCGTGGAAATGGGAGGGGAAGTCCCTTAAATTTGATCTCATGTAATCTAATTCTTACCTTAAAGGTGAGATATAATTTTAAAAAAAAACGTAGATTCCATAATAAAGATCTAAAGTGAGCCCACCAAAACTATTAATAATTTCATGAATAAAGTTAGTAAATTATATAAAGTGCTATTATTTATCAATTAATTTAGTATTCAATTTTTTAATTAAGTTAATAGGATATGAATAAAATAGTAATTATTATAATAGTGGTTAAATTATCAATGGTTTTTTTAATCAATTTTAATAATTAATATTTATTTTGTTTATTTATTAGTAATGATTTTATTAATCAATTTTTTTTTTAAAAAGAGAAGTTGAAATTAATAAATTATAGTTAAATATTAATGTGTTTATTTGATTTTTAATAATTCTTTCAATGAAGTTATTAAAATGAATTTTATTTTTAGGAAGAAGATATTTTATGATAATTATTATGTTGAAGAGTAATCTAATGTATATATATATAAATAAAATCTTGGGGGCTTAGAGCACTGGGTGGAATATAATTATTATTAATTTGTTTCTTGCAAATTAATTATCATTTTTTAGTATGATTTTCTTAGAGAGGTGCTTGAAGCACCTCTTATCTGGTAACCTTCAACCAACCCAGTGCTTGAGCCAAACTTTTCCTTGTAGTCTAAAGGGTGTGTGTGATGGACTTCGTGCCCTCAACCTCATTCTCCTCCACCCCCCCTGTGGGCAACGTGTTGATGGTGATGTTGCACGAGCAACGTCCCTTGATGCATGTAGTATATAACCATGCATGTGCATGGTTATCGATTGTTATTGTTTAAGCTTGCACTTTGTAACATTGTTTAAAAAAAAATTGATAGCTATGTTTTGCCTTTCGTGCAAAATTTAGGGCATGACACAAGAGATCAAAGCAATTGATTTGCTATGCAACTAAGAGATAAAAGATTGATCCACACAAAAATCTAATATGATTTTTGTATTGAATAATGAATGCAAATGATTTATTACAATGAATGAGAATTCTTATAAAAGGAAAAAGAAAATCCTAGATGAGGATTTAATTAGATTGTGACAAGTGTCTTATTCTTATACAATGAGATAACTTGGCCTATATTTAACTTGACCTATGTTTAGCCCAATTTAATAATTAAAAAGCACTCCTAAGTTTAGCTTAAGTAATTAAAATAATAAGGGACCTAATAATTAATTAATAAGAATCATGCCCCATATAATAGCCTTTTGGCATATTTTATGCTCAAATTTGGAAACAACTAGAGAGTGAGCAATACTATGTAACATTGAACATGTTTGTTAGGGATGTGAGGAGAATGTTCACAAATACATTTATTATCAATTTGAGAAGAACACAATTTGAGTTCTCTTTCCATTAGTAACTATAACAATTATGTGCATGGTTAAAATTTGATAAGATATTTATAGATTGTTTGTTTATTTTGAACTAGTTGGAATATTGCCTTTTCATTAAGAGTTGGGTGTAATAGTAATAAATGTATCCATTAGGATTCAATTGATCAATACAAAGTATTTTTATCTCAACTTTATTTTTGTCCTCTAGGTTTCCTTAAGCATGCTTTTGCTTGGTCATGTGTGGGGAACTCAAAAGTACATGAAAGGCATTTCTAAGCTGGAATATTTGATAGAAAGTATTTTAGTATGAAACAATTAAATCTCACTCCTTTACCATAGTATTTAACTCGATTCATTAAATCTTGTTTATAAAGGCCATGTCTGGTTGAAAAAAATTACACAATTAAATTCAAAAAATTATTTACATTGATATTAATTCATATATATTCAATATAACTTTAACTTAGATTTCGATATGTATTTACCAATAATCTATATTTTCCATAGTGATTTCATATGAGTTTTGAATTGTTTTCATTAGAAAAAGTGAAAGTAGATTTAGAATTATGAATATTACTAACCATTAAGAATCCATTGAGGAGGCTATGGCTACACTAATGTCTCTACTAGTTTATATGAAGCGGTAGTGGTGCAGGGAACACAAGATTTCAAGAGATGATATCCTAAGGTTTTGGCAAGAATAATCCAACTTAAAATGGGTAGTTTACTCATAAAATGTATTGGAGTCTATTAGCAGTCGGTTTTACTTTCAAGTTTCATTGACCTATTTTGATCATTCATGGCTTAACAAAATCTCACTACAATCTCCAAGAGATTAGGGATGACCTCCTCAAATTGACACCCCATTCTAGATTCACAATTAGTCGCTTAAGGAAACCAAAGAAAACTTGAATTCTTTGAACAAGCTACAAAGTTGTTTAAGACATAATGCTACCATTTTAATTGTCCCAAACTATGGCACAAAGTTAAACTCCCATGTTTTGAATTTAAAAATTAAACTAAGTGTAAATATGGTGTGGTCCCAAGTTATGCATATTTTCTTTGAGACATCAAAATGCAAAATTAAATTATATTTATTAATTAATTAAAAATTAGACTATAACGAATTTTTTATTTTTAATCAGTTAATAAATATGGTCAAATGTGTATCCTGATGCCTAAGTAGATGTCGTCCAAGTTATGAGCCTTCATACACACAATCAAATAATTTGAAAGACAAAACTACATAAATTAGATCAAAGAAGTCTCATTTGACCACAAATGTTGAAACATTAACAGACCACTATTGTATAACACAAATTATTTGACTTAGGGAGAATAACTAAATGACCCCTTATGAATAAATGTGGTTAAAAATCCACCATAAAATCCATTCATCTCAACAGTGAGATATCTTAGAACCATCAAGGTAACTCAAGAGAAAGTGTGTACTTTATCTTGAAGTGCATAAAATGAAATTTACAATATAAAGGAAAATAAGGAAAAGAAAGTTGAATATTTTAGCTTGATACATGATTATAAATTGGTTGAGGGTATTCTTGTATTGGACACCCTAGGTTGAAATATTTCTAAAATTAGTGCTCACAAATTAGGTTTGAGTGATAAAACCACTCTTCAAATCATGATCCAACTGCAAAATACCCTCAACACTTGGATAGGATTTAGTAAAGAAGTTAACGCTTCTTGATTTTACTAACCATTAAGAATCCATTGAGGAGGCTATGGCTACACTAATGTCTCTACTAGTTTATATGAAGCGGTAGTGGTGTAGGAAACACAAGATTTCAAGAGATGATATCCTAAGGTTTTGGCAAGAATAATCCAACTTAAAATGGGTAGTTTATTCATAAAATGTATTGGAGTCTATTAGCAGTTGGTTTTACTTTCAAGTTTCATTGACCTATTTTGATCATTCATGGCTTAACAAAATCTCATTACAATCTCCAAGAGATTAGGGATGACCTCCTTAAATTGACACCCCATTCTAGATTCACAATTAGTCGCTTAAGGAAACCAAAGAAAACTTGAATTCTTTGAACAAGCTACAAAGTTGTTTAAGACATAATGCTTCCATTTTAATTGTCCCAAACTATGGCACAAAGTTAAGCTCCCATTTTTTGAATTTAAAAATTAAACTAAGTGTAAATATGGTGTGGTCCCAAGTTATGCATATTTTCTTTGAGACATCAAAATGTAAAATTAAATTATATTTATTAATTAATTAAAAATTAGACTATAACGAATTTTTTATTTTTAATTAGTTAATAAATATGGTCAAATGTGTATCCTGATGTCTAAGTAGATGTTGTCCAAGTTATGAGCCTTCATACACACAATCAAATAATTTGAAAGACAAAACTACGTAAAATAGATCAAAGAAGTCTCATTTGACCACAAATGTTGAAACATTAACAGACCACTATTGTATAACACAAATTATTTGACTTAGGGAGAATAACTAAATGACCCCTTATGAATAAATGTGGTTAAAAATCCACCATAAAATCCATTCATCTCAACAGTGAGATATCTTAGAACCATCAAGGTAACTCAAGAGAAAGTGTGTACTTTATCTTGAAGTGCATAAAATGAAATTTACAATATAAAGGAAAATAAGGAAAGGAAAGTTGAATATTTTTGCTTGATACATGATTATAAATTGGTTGAGGGTATTCTTGTATTGGACACCCTAGGTTGAAATATTTCTAAAATTAGTGCTCACAAATTAGGTTTGAGTGATAAAACCACTCTTCAAATCATGATCCAACCGCAAAATACCCTCAACACTTGGATAGGATTTAGTAAAGAAGTTAGCGCTTCTTGATTTTCCTTATCCAACTCCGAGACTATTGTCCTCCTCCAATAATTTTTGGTTACTTGTACTTCTCACTCCTTAAGGGTTGAATTACTTTCTTATTTATTCACCTCCTCCAAAAAATGTCTCTTAACTTAGCTCTTTTACAAAATCTTCTTTTATAGTTGTCAGCATAAGCATTTGAATTCCTTCATGCTAGACTATCATCACTTCTTCAACTGCAACCTTGTTATTCTCTCAAGTTAAAAACACTAAACATCCTTTTATTGTTTCCTCCATGAAAATTTCATGAACTCATACTTGGGGAAGCTCTACCTCGTATTATCTTCTTCCTTCTCCTAGCTTGTGGTATCAACAAGACTTCTACTTGCACTACCCAACATGTATTCATCAACTTGTTTAACTTTGATTGCAATTGTCTACATGTGCCTTTCTAATTCAATGTTAGAACTCATTGTTAGGACTACAAACTATCATAAACCTTAAAACCTTCTCCTCTACCACTTTTTTATTTTCATGTGGTACTTGTCTCTTCTCAACTTGTGTACTAGAAACAATCTTCCAAATACTAGTCTTGTTTCCCAATTCTAGAGTTGCATCTTTTTTGTGATGCATGCAACACTTCATACCATTTTTGCACCCTTAGCATATTCCTTGTTCATTGGGCTTCAAAATTGAATTGCTTCCACTTCTTCCTCATATAGATCTTAGCACCTTCAACCAATACTTGGAACTAGTTGCTCCATTGTTTTCTTGCTCTCCATTGTGTAACGAGTCTCTTTATATGTTGAAACACTAAATTTTCAACCTTTGCCTATTTTATTTCTTCCAAGTCCCACTTCATCTTCTAATCCCTTGAGCTATATTTAAATGCCATGGACTACAACATGATTTTCTCATAAAATTCTTTGAGCATGCTTCTCATTGGTCCTTGTTGAGACAATTCCTCGATGTCACTTTTCTATTGAAATATGTTGTGTCATCCATTCTTAATGCATTATCTATCAACCTCATACTATTTGCAATTATCAACTTCATACACTCTTGGAGCACTTTTTCCTTCCAAGTTTTATATAAGTCATATTTTCAATTACCTTTATAGACCCACCCTTTTTTCGCTCCACATTTTTTCCCCCTATCCAATTGTTCATTGTGATTCTCTCCATCACACACTACTCCTCTCAATCCTCAATTTTCTTGTCATTAAACCAACCCTCCAACTTAATTGGTTACTATTTTGAGCAACACATGACATTATTTATTGTTACATGTTCCACACCTCCCTTTTTTCTAAGTTTCTAACACCCAACATTTTGTACCACCATTATTCTTAGGGAATCATTTAAACATCTTTTGTACTTATTACACTAACTTGTCTTATTCAATCTTTGAGTCTTTTGCTCATACATTACTAACTTTGATGGATTTTTTTTGAACTAGCTTTTCCAATTTGATTTTCATTACCAAATTCAACCCCTTCTATAGTACAACATATTATTGGAACACAAATTCAATAATTATACCCTCCACTTCCTTTATTTTGTGCTTCATTGAGATATCCTTTAAGATGCCACCGGTAGAGACACACCTCGTACTCTCTTTGGATTCTTTGAAGGATTCAAAAAAATCTTGTCATATTTGACTAGATTTTTGATGTTGATATGACCATCATGTACCACCTCTTCAACAAATTTCTAAGATCTTCCCAAGAGAACAAGACAAAAATCTAGAGCATAGTATTGCACACCACCTCATCCTTGTATGTGTCAATGTTTAAGCTCACTAAGTATTGCTCCACCAAAATGTGATGTCTTTTTTAAAACCAAGATACCTTATAGTTTTTAGAATAACCACAAAATTATCAATATTACCAATGTAAACTATATTACATTGCAAAACTTTCCACTTAGGTCCTGGTGCAAACTACCTCACGTTTAGCACACTACCTGCACACTCAGGAACTCCTGCTCGGATACCACTGGTGTAAAAGGGAATAACACACTCAAAATCAACCACAAAAAACTTCTCAAATAATATATATTCTCCCTTCAACCAAACTAAAAATGAAAATCAGATTTCAAAGGAAATGTGTTCAAAACCCCCAAAAACTCACTGTTTGCATAACACTATTACAACAATAAGTAGAAACTTAAATCTAATGATCCACTCACAACCCAACTAGGTAATATGATGAATAAATCATAAATAAAATCAAATAAGACATTCAATTACATGCATAGAAAAAACTCCATATTTGTGTCTCAAAATGAGAAAAAATACATTGTTTTCTCATAAAATCTACAATACATGTGTTTATTACAAGTGCATAAGATTGTTTTCTTTAAAATAAATCTCTAGTAATATTATATAACACCATTAAACCTGCAACATTTTCTTCAACAATAACCTTCCTTCAACAATATGGAATTTCACCTCATTTGGAGCTTCCAACCTTCACCTACACTATGAAATTAACTCTTTAATCTACCTTCTTCCACAACCAACTTTGCTAAGCTTCAATCATGGATATCATAATCCATTTTCTGCTGAAACACCTCCAAAAACCTGCACAAAGATGACTCTAATCTTCCCAAGAATAAATTTCTACACCCTAGGAGAGACTTCTCCAAAAATTTGGAAAAGCAACCTTTGAATTTGACAAGCTAAGACTTAAATATTGTATTCAACCTTAGCTCTTCTGTAACTCCTCATTCTCCATGACCCGCCATCATAAAAATACTCATAAAATAAATTAAATGAACATATTAAAAATATTAAAAGTCATCTTTGAACCCACTTTCACGAAATTGCCAAAATTGGTTGACAACTCGGACTCTCACTCCACTCAACAGGACCCGAAAGAGAAAAAAGAAAACAACTCAATCTTGGGCACCCCTTTTTTTTTTTTTTATCATTTAGGAAATAATTTATGAGTTATGACAAGTTGTAACTCCCAAATCTCATGCCCAATAAGGTATTTTTGAATTTCAAGTTTAAAATTGCCTCCTTAATTAGCTCCATCACCAAAAATTGTAACATTAATAAAGACCAATTTATTTAATATATAAATTTGTCCTAATAATGTAAGTTATTTCTCCAACTAAATAATTACCAAATCTTAAGAAAATTAAAAATTAAAATGCATTATTTTTGTTGATGTAAGATTGCTCTCACAACCCAGGATGCTCCTGCATCAAACACCCAAGGTAGGAAAATTTTGTGAATCTAGATTCACAAAATGGATTTGAGTGGTAGTATCACCCTTTCATATTATAAGAAATATGTAGCAAACTCCATTGCTGAAATGGATACCACTGATTTTTTCTTCTTCCTTCTCTTCCAACACCTAGCCGGAATAAGCATCCTCCTCCTTTGACAACTCTTCTCTGCACTCAACCTCCTAAATGTGGAATCAATTCCACCATAGAACAAACAACTCCTCCAAGTGTAACTCACATTCTCCTCTAATCCTATGGGATTCAACCCACCATAGTCCAGCCACCTCCACCAAAATGCATCTACACTAATCTTTGTAACACCATACAAATCCTTCTCTACATGTCAATCATCACTAGAAAATTCTTCTTGAACTATCTCATTTGAATTCACTAAATTATCCAACTGAACATGAAAATCATTAATAAGAAAAAAAATTACTTTCTAATTACTTTCTGCAATATCTCTCTCAACCTCATTGAAAATCTCACATTAAAATCTGATTTTACCTCATTACCTTCTGTTGCAACTTTTGCTCTACCTACAATCAATGCATTCCATTGTGCCTCTACTTTTGCAATCTTCGTCAATAAATCATCTCTCTCTTTTTCTTCTATTTCCCTTGATGGACTCTCATCCACTACTGTAATTTCCTCTTTCTTTCCCTCAACCTCTGCAACTTCACCTTTAGTCTTTTCCTTCATGTTATCCTCAAAGCATACTTTTGCAATATTTTCTCCTTCATGTTCTCCTGCATACATAACTATGAAAAAAAAAATTCCTTTCTTCTTGGGCATTTCTTTAAAAATTCCACACACTCCCAAATCCTTAACAACGTAAATATTCAAACCCTCGGGTTTTGCATATGTAAATTGCCTCGCATTGGGCAATCTGTTTACAAATCTTCAACACTTTCACATTCTGATGCAAACTACCTCACACTCGGTGATTTTTTCACAACCACAAGAACCTCAACTCCTCAATTCATCTAAGTAGTTCCTCCTGCAACTTGTACATACATTTGCAAGGAAAAAAATTCACACACACACCAACCTCTTAGGTCCTGGTGCAAACTACCTCACATTCAACGCTCTACATGCACACTCAGGAACTCCTGCTTTGATACCACTAGTGTAAAATGGAGTCACACACTCAAAATTAAGCACAATAACCTTCTCAAATAAGATTTATTCTCCCTTCAACCAAACTGAAAATGAAAATCAGATTCCAAAGGAAATGTGTTCAAACCCCCAAAAATTCATTGTTTGCATAACATTGTGTTATTACAACAACAAGTAGAAACTTAAATCTAATGATCCAATCACAACCCAACTAGATAATATGATCAAGAAACCATAAATAAACTCAAATAATAAATGCAATTAAATGCATAGAAAAACTCCATATTTGTGTCTCAAAATGAGAAAAAATACACTGGTTTCTCATAAACTCTACAATACATGTGTTTATTACAAGTGCATAAGCTTGTTGGATTTACAATAAACCTCTATAAATCTGATATAACACCATTAAACCTGCAACATGTTCTTCAACTGAAACCTTCCTTCAACAACCTGAAATTTCACCTCATTTGGAGCTCCCAACCTTCACCTGCACTGTGAAATTGACTCTTTAATATGCCTTCTTCAACAACCAACTTTGGTAAGCTTAAATCATCGATACCATAATCCATTTTCTGCTGAAACACCTCCCAAAACCTGCACAAACATTACTCTAATATTCCCAAGAAGAAATTTCTACACCCTAGGAGAGACTTCTCAAAAAATCTGGAAAAGCAACCTTTGAATTTGACAAGCTAAGACTTAAATATTGCATTCAACCTTAGCTCTCCTGTAACTCCTCATTCTCCATGACCCAACGTCATAAAAATCCTCATAAAATAAATTAAATGAACATATTAAAAATATTAAAAGGTATCTTTACACCCACTTTAATGAAATTGCCAAAATTGGTTGACAACTTGGTCTCCCACTCCACTCAACAGGACCCAAAATAGAAAAAAGCAAACAACTCAATCTTGGGCATCCTTTTTTTTATTTTTTAGCATTTATGAAATAATTTATGAGTTATGAAAAGTTGTAACTCCTAAATCTCATGCCCAAAAGGTATTTTTCAATTTCAAATTTAAAATTGCCTCCTTAATTAGCTCCATCACCAAAAATTTCAACATTAATAAAGACCAATTTATTTAATATATAAATTTGGCCTAATATTGCAATTTATTTCTCCAAATAAATAATTACCAAACCTTAAGAAAATTAAAAGTTAAAATGCATTTTTTTGTTGATGTAAGATTTCTCTCACAACCTAGGATGCTCCTACATCATGGCCTTACTTCTATCACTAAAAATAGCTTTTATGAAACCCTATTCCTTGAACTTTAGTTCTACCTTGGCTCTTCCCTAGACTTGCATTGTTGTGCCTACTAGTGATCAACTTGGGAGGGCTTCCTCCCTTTCCTTCTCAAACTTAGTAAGGCTTCTTAGCACTTGATTCACCTCTTCCTTTACTTGTTCCACCTTTACCTCAAGCAATCCTCTTCTCTCTTCTATTCAACTTATCCTCGGCCTTTAGCACATGCTAGAATGCATCCCAAATGGTATACTCTAAGCATTCTCATCTCCTCCTATAAGCCAAGTCACAGTCTATTGACATAATACACTATAGCCTCATGGTCTAGGTTATTATTCCCAAATATAATAGTCATTTGTGTAAATCCTCTATATAATCCTTCACACTTCCTTCTTGATACCACAAATTTTGTAACTTATTTAAAATATCTAATTCCCTAGGCATAAAATTACCCTTCAACATTATGACCATTTGATCGCAATGGATGGTCTTCCCCTTACCATTATTTTCCCAATATAGTTGTTCTCCTTCCACTACAATACAATATTCCCTTTCAAAAAAAATTGGGTAATTTGAAGTATTTTGGGGTCCAAGATGTCTTCACACTCTAAAAATTCCTCTATCTCGATGATATATTTGATCAACTCTTCTAGATTTAGGGATCCAAAAAATCATGGTACTTTCACCCATATGTCTCTTCCAATTTTTTTAATATGGTTCTCAATAGCCTCTTCTCTCCTACATCAACGTCAATTACTTCCACGCACACCAACTCTCCTTCCTCTTCTTACTCCTATGAGTCACTAGGGTAATCCTATTAGACAAACCCTCTCTAGAAATTTACCCCCATCATGTACTTCATTTGTTTCATCATTCTCAAACATTTAGTGACTTCATACAATGTCCCTACCACATTAGCTATCCCATATCATCTCATACCAACAACTCTTCTTGGTGGTAATGTGAATTGTAATCTAACAATCTCTATGATGGAATCTATGATGGAATCTATGGGTCACGTTATGCTCAAATTCAACTTGCATGGATCCATAGAGATTGTTGATAGAAAAGAAAAGAACAAAGTCCAAGGTTTTATACTTTTTCTATCTATTGAACCTTGATATGATGTTATAGAAATGAAGAACTTGGATATGCAATAACTATAGAAAAAATTTAAAGAAATTATACATACACAATTATACTTGAGATCATATATTCATAATACTTTAATGTCCCATACAAAATATTTATATTTGCCTCATGCTCTCTTGCCATCTTTCTTATTCTTCTCTTCATATCACTCATATTTCACTTATCTATGTATTATGCTCTTATCCATATCTTATGATTCATTCCTCACGCTTCATCCATATCTTTTATATATCTTCCACAATTCCTCATTATCACTCATTTAATGCATGCTTTCATCTCCCATGTTTCCCTTATTTATATATCCTATGTATTCCTCTTCATCATGCCTTTCCATCTTATCCTTTTGTGTTGACTATTAATTGTCTTCTTCCAAGGTTTTACCACTTCCTTTTATGAAATTTATATCCTATATGGCTTATTTAGGCATATAAGAGGTGTGTCAGGGATATTAAAGTGTTATAACTCATATATATATTCAAAAATTACTCTAATGATGTGTGATACCTCACAACTTTGTGTACACTACAAAAAAATATGTTCCCACCTCTTGATGCAAGATGAGGTCCAAAATTTTAATGAAGGACTATTAAACATAGCAACTTGACTCAAAATAAATTGAGCTTATACAAACATATAGAAATAAACTAGTGTTCTAACTTTATATTCTCGCAATACGATACACAAGCCTACAACATAGTACAAGGTTGAATACCAAAAACATAAGAGATTTTTGTATTTGGGAAAGAACCTTTCCCAAAGTAAGGATATGATAACAAAAAATTCAAGGAATGTGTACTTATACACATCAAGGTCTTAAAAAAATCCCATTACAATCAAAACTAAATCCACTCTTGATTTATAATTATTCATTCAAGGAAATCAAAACAAAAATAGATTCTTCATAACATGCTACATAGTTGGCCAAGATCCAAGACTTATGTTTCAATGACCTCAAACTATGGTGTAAAATTAAGCTCTTTTATTTTAAATCTAAAAATTATGGGTAAGTGCACAAAGATGGTTCCCAAAAAGGGGACTTAAGTGGACACCTTTTTTCTAAAATCAAGAAATACTGACCTTGGATGTGAAATTGAGGATAGTTACACTCAAAATTTTGAGATGAAACAAAAACAAGGATTGAAGTGCTCTGAGTCTACTTTTAAACTACTAATATATTTTGAAAATGGTTGAGATTAAGGGTTCAAACGAGGGACGTACAAAAATTAGTGTTGTTTTTGTCAAAAAAACATAACATAGCAACTCTTGTACAACCCTAGCACGGTGTGCTATTTTTGAGTATTTTTAAAATCACTACAGTCAGAAGTTAGCTAACAGTATTTAGTTGATGCATTATTTTTTTGATAATTTTTTAATGAATATTTGAATTTTTACTAATTTTCAAAGTGGACACTTCCTGAAAAATAGAATTTTGGTTGTGTTGCCCCTAAAAATTTTGGAAACTAATTGAATTTAAAAAAAAATTAAAAAATAGAATGGAGTCTAGTTTCTAACAATGTAATTTATTTCAAATTTCGATGAGCAGTTAATTTATAATGAAAAAAACAACGAACACTGCTTTTTGCCAAAAAAGAGACATACAATAAAAAAATTATGGATGAAAGGCTTCACATTGTCAGAAAGTGATAAATATTACATCTTTGGATAGCTTAGAGAGAACGTAACATTACCCAAATATTCGATTTGTTTGATATTGAACCACGTGCAATCCTAATGGTGAGCACAAACTTGATTATGTGAAATATTGTAGAATTTGTAAAAGCACATCTCTAGTTGTTGGGAATGCCCTCCAAGCCTTTGGGTTGGTATTCCAAGGCAAATACCAACCCCAAGTCTTGGGTATTCCCAAAGCAAGATATAACGCTTGCGCATTATATCTTAGTTTTGACATGGTTTTTTGTGTTTGCGGGGAACATGTCAAGAAAGACATAACGTGAGTATGTTATAACGTGCTCATGTTATGTCTCCATTTATATTGCTAATATATTGAATGTATGTTGATATATTTTTATGTACGTGTATGCTTGTATGTCATGTATGTATGTATGTATGTATTCATGCTTGTATGTCATGTATGTATGTATGTATGCATGCTTGTATGTCATGTATGTATGTATGTATGCATGCATGCTTGTATGTATGTATGTATGCTTGTATGTATCAATGCATGTATATTGTATGTATGCCCGTATGTATGTAAGATTGTATCTACACATGTATGTATGTATGCTTGTATGGATGTAGGATTGTGTGTACATATGTATTATACTTGTATGTATGTAAGTATGTATGTATTTACGTATGTCTTTAGAGGGAGGGATAATTTTAAGAGAGAGAGAGAGAGAGAGAGAGAGAGAGAGAGAGAGAGAGTCTGGAGAGAGGAAGAGGGGGTAGAAGTCAGATTTTTAAGAGAGAGGGAGTGGGAAAGAAGGGGTTGGAGTGAGAGGGACTTAGCTAGGTAGGGTGGGAGGGATAGAGGGAGGGAGAGAGAGGGAGAGAGGGAGTGAGGGGGGAGAGATAGAGAGACATAGAGAAAGAGAGAGTTATGTAGGTAGGGTGCCAAATGGAGAGACTTTAGAGTGAGAGGGGGTGAGAGGGAGAGACTTGAGAGATTGGTAGTGAGAGGGGGTGTGAGAGAGAGGGAGTGGGAGAAAGAGGGAGTGAGAGTGAGAGACTTGAGAGAGGGTGTGGGAGGGAGTGGGAGGGAGTGACCTGATAGAGGTAGAGAAAAAGGGGGGTAGAGTGAGAGGGACTTATCTAGGTAGGGTGGGATGGATAGATAGAGAAAGGGGAGAGAGAGAGTTACCTAGGTAGGTTTCCAGAGGGAGAGACCTGAGAGAGAGAGGGGGTGGGAGGGAGAGACATGAGAGAGAGGGAGTGGGAGAGAGTGGGAGGGACATAGAGAGAGATAGATAGAGGGAGCGAGAGAGGGTGGTAGGGATTGATTGAATGAGAGGTATGTAGAAAGAGGGAGATGGTAGATAGAGACAATTAGAGAAGGTAGGAAAGAGGGAGGGAGGGAGAGGTGATATGTATAGATAGAGAGAAAGTGATAGGGGTTGAGGGTATAGGGTTGAGGGATTAGGGTGGAGGACCTATAGGGTTGATGGTTTCTAGGGTATTAGGGTTTAAAGTTTGAGGGTTGAGGGATTAGGGTCGATGGTAGAGGGTATTGGGTTGAGGGTATAGGGTAGAAGGTTTAAGGGTTGAGGGTTGAATGGTTTAGGGTTAAGGGTTTAGGGTTGAGGGTAGATGGTTTAGGGTATAGGTTTGAGGGTATATGGTTGAAGGATTAGGTTGAGGGTCCAATGTAAAGGGTAGAGGGTATAGGGGTTGAGGGTTTATGGTTTAAGGATTGAGGGTTGAGGTATTAAGGGTTGAGGGTTGAGAATTGAGGGTTGAGGGTTTAATGTATAGGGTAGAGGGTAGAGTATAGAGGGTTTAAGGGTTTAGGGTTCAAGGTTCAGGGTTCATGGTTTAAGGTTGAGGGTAGAGGATTGAGGGTATAGGGTATAGGGTCGAGGGATTAGGGATTAGGGTTGAGGGTCCAATGTATAGGGTAGAGGTTATAGGGGTTTAGGGATTAGGGTAAGCAAGCAAGTTTAAGGGTTGAGGGTTGAGGGTTGAGGGTTGAGGGTTTAAGGGTTGAGGGATTAAGGGTTGAGGGTTTAGGGATTAGGGTAGAGAGTTTTCTTGGATTTAACGGTGTAAGGGTTGAGGGATTAGGGTTTAGGGTAGAGAGTATTGGGTTGAGGGTTGAGGGTAGAGGGTAGAGGGTAGAGGGTTTAAGCATTTAGGGTTTAAGGGTTTAGGGTTGAGGATTTAGGGTTGAGTGTTTAAGGGTTTAGGGTTTAAGGTTGATGGATTAGGGTAAAGAGGGAGGGATGGATGGATAGAGAGAAGGATAGAAGA